>APFE030770935.1:0-58525 GCA_000404065.3 Pinus taeda | reverse complement strand
AACTTGATTACATAAATTTAGGATCCGGTTTTCAAATGACCGTCCCTCTGATAAAGCAAATTATTTCTAAAATTAAATTTGACTTTGAACTATTTCTGTATTTGCTCCTCAGTGTTGTAAGTGTGCAGCATTCGTCTGAGAAGAGTCGGTTGGTTGCCTTTCCCTTTCGTGTGTGCTATAAAAATAGAAGTAACAAGGGCTGGCACCAATTTTTTGATAAACTATCAGATATTTTAGAGAACCTCCCACTGACTGAGTGTATACTTGGTAATAACCCAAATTTCCCTCAAACTGGTTCTGCTTTTGCTATTTCGGTTTCTGTCTTTGCGAATGACTTGATGAGTCAGAAGACTTTACTTTCCGAGCAATTCTCTAGATTGAAAACTACCTTCGTTCTTCATTCCGAGCTTTTCTGGCGTGTAAGTTTCAGGTATCTTTGTAATCGTGCTGCTTTTGTGCGCCTTTGATTCTGAGCTTCAGATGACCTATCGGTCGTTAGCGTCTGTTGCGTGATACTCTGGAATCCATAGTCCTATCGTATGTGGCACCTGCTTCTGAAGAGGTCTCTTCTGTGTTCTCCGAGCATTGGTGCTTTCCCCTTTTCCTTAGATGTTTCCTGCAAAATTGCCCCATGTTATCTCCTGTTTTATAGTTTGCGTAAAGGAAAAGAGTAAATGAAAATAAAGATTGACATGAAAGCTTCAGATTTTGCATGTGTATAATCATGACATTCAAAGTGAACTGACTCTTCGAAAAACGAAAAGCAGCTGATGGCGAGCTAAAACCCGCCAAACCCAAAATCACACAAACCCATGTAAGAAAGCATATCTCAGTATTTTCCCCAAATCAAATTCTTAATACCTGGCAAAATCACACTCAATATATGCCTTGAAACGTAATCAACATTGACATGCACAATTGCCGCCAGCACATATGGGATTATTAACCTTCAAGGTTTATTCAACATACAGTTTTTCTGTTCAAAAGTCGGCTTTTCCTTTATTTAAAAATAAAGACCATATAAGCTGAAACCCATACTTGGCCTTTTCTTACTTCTGTGCTTCAGGTCAAATGATCAATTACAATGTAATCGGCCTCAATTTTAACAGATCGCCTTCAATTATTGTGGCACCTCTACGGTTTCATTCGATTTTAAGAATCCTCAACAAACCAGAAATTAAAACTTTCAATTACTTACCTTCTCCATTACCACAATTATATCCCAGCAAATACGCACGTGCAAAGTGACCTGACCCTATGAAGGCTCTGCTTCATCTACTCCATTGCTAGCATCATCTTGTTGATCTGTCGATGCAGTTCCTTTTCTAGAGGTGAAAGCCAACTATCAAAACATCGCCCAGAGACTATACAAACTAGAAGTCGACTGGATGTATCCTGATGCAGCCCAGGCCTCTCCCAGGCCACAACTACGAGGATCTCATAACTCTCTTATCACAAATGTTATCGACGGCCTTTATTCTTGTGGTATTGTGTTACCGCAGACAGGCTTTAATATATGTGATTCCACACTATATATATATTATACGCTATCCCATAAGCGTTCCTTCTTAGCCATATAGAATGATTCCCCGGTGCAACCATGAAAATATATAAATGTGACAGTCATAAAACCTGTGACGGTGGCTATGTATCTATATATGTGACAGTCGAACAGTTTCATAAAACTCTGTTATGCCATTAATCTTCCACCGCAAGCTACCACTAACCACTGAATCTTCAAGGGGATTTTAATATATGATACGCACCCTTTAATACATTGCCAGATCCGCTAGTAAGTCCTCAACATCCGCCTGAAGGCTCTACTATACATACAGGTTGTAACTTGTTTCCAATTCCGGTCCTCGGACCTTTTTCCCAGCGATAAATAGGGTTCGATATCGCCACAATCAAAGGCTCAAATGTGAAGTCCGATGACTGTATATCCGCGCCTCTTGTAGGTTGCCCGTATCACTCAAGCTCCAAACGCGTTCTGATTTAATTTGCCATGCTCCTCCTCCGGTGACCCATATGTATTAAATCAAATCGGTATCAATTCTCTGGAACTTGTCACAACAATTTTGCATGGAATTTAAAACTATTAATCACTGGATCACATTCAATTAACAGTAATTGCGTGTAGAACAAACATGACACCATTCAATAAGAGAATTAAAAATCTACGCTGTCCGCTGTGCAGTTAAACACATATCAAAAGAAATTCAATCGACACGTGAATTTACCCAGATTACATGTGCGCCATTGTAATCTCAGTAATCAACCCGTAACTTGAAACACACATGAGGGCGTATTGGAAAATTAGAACCATTATTGATTCATGCCAATTCAATGTTCTATAACATCAGTTCTGCCGCTATGTGTAGAGCCGCAACATATCCATACAGAATTAATTTCGGCACACTCATATATACATAAACAAATATTCACAGAGCTATTACATTCATGGCCAGATATACAATCGATGGCCCTTTTACAACTGCCTGAAGGCTCCCAAGGAGAACTTCTCACCCCTACTTCTTTTTTCCCCCTCAATCTCACTGATCTATATCAATTGAATTGAACCAAATTTGGTTCATATCCCTTTAGTCTCTCCACAAAATCCCCAAGTATCTCAACACCCCTATAATCTAGAATTTTATCCCTAAATTATGAAACTTGATCTAACTTAGGCTCCTAATTAATTCTTAAATATCCCAAGTCTAACTTCTCTCATGTTTTCCAATTATTTGGAAACATTTCAAATCCTCTCAAAATCTCATAAATATTTACATAATATTAATAATTTCTCAAAAACATGAAACCCCTAGATTTAAATAAAATACAAAGTATTTTTTGGAGATGATGCTCCTGCATCAGACTCCCCATGTAAGAAAATTCATGACCACCTGGTCATAAGTCTGGATATTTCCTCCTGGATCCCAAATTTTATTTTGTAATCTTTCTTTGCTTATCAATTGTTTTACTGCTGTTGTTAACTGTTGTTGTCCTCTAGGGTTCCATATTTTGTGCTGTAGTGCTCCACTTTCTCTGCTCTTGCAATCTTTCGCTGTCTTTCTCTTGTTGTATTTCCTTTTCTTTCTTTCTACTGCTGGTCTCTTCCGGGATTATTTTGTCATCAATCTTCTGATACTTTTAATCTCTCGGTCCAATAAATCTCTCGGCTGTTGATTTCTTGCTGCCTGCTGAGCTAAGACGGCTTGCTCAGTTTTTACTTTCTCTATCTGTGCTGTCGCTTGCTGTCTTCTTACTCTTCAACTACCTTCAGAATCTCACACTCTCGCAATTTTTGTTTCGGCAAATCTTCATTGCTTCCTCTACACAATTTCTCGATATCAACTACTGTTAATCAGATTTTAAAATCTGATTCTCTCTTCCAATCTTTAGTTTTTATCTGCAAACTTTAGCTATCAACAACAATTCCTTCCTTGCTGAGTTTCTTCTTTGCTGTAATCATCAATTCTCATTTCATTTCTTGTCAGTAAAACTCAAATCAAAATTAACCACACACAATACCTGCTCAATTCTTCAGCTGTACTTTGGTTTGCTTTCACTGTCAGATTAGAATCTGACCACATCTGCGACTTCATCACACATTCAGAAATATATTCCAGTTCAACAAACCTTCTTTCTTCATTCAGAAAAACAAACATTCTTCATTTCAACAGAGCCAAGCTGTGATACCAAAATGATGGCGAGCTAAAACCCGCCAAACCCATTATCACACAAACCTATGTAAGAAAGCATATCTCAGTATTTTCCCCAAATCAAATTCTTAATACCTGGCAAAATCACACTCAATATATGCCTTGAAACGTAATCAACATTGACATGCACAATTTCCGCCAGCGCATATGGGATTATTAACCTTCAAGGTTTATTCAACATACAATTTTTCTGTTCAAAAGTTGGCTTTTCCTTTATTTAAAAATAAAGACCATATAAGCTGAAACCCATACCTGGCCTTTTCTTACTTCTGTGCTTCAGGTCAAATGATCAATTACAATGTAATCGGTCTCAATTTTAATAGATCGCCTTCAATTATTGTGGCACCTCTATGGTTTCATTCGATTTTAAGAATCCTCAACAAACCAGAAATTAAAACTTTCAATTACTTACCTTCTCCATTACCACAATTATATCCCAGCAAATACGCACGTGCAAAGCGACCTGACCCCATGAAGGCTCTGCTTCATCTACTCTATTGCTAGCATCATCTTGTTGATCTCCCGATGCAGTTCCTTTTCTGGAGGTGAAAGCCAACTATCAAAACATCGCCCAGAGACCATACAAACTAGAAGTCCACTGGATGTATCCTGATGCAGCCCAGGCCTCTCCCAGGCCACAACTACCAGGATCTCATAACTCTCTTATCACAAATGTTATCGGCGGCCTTTATTCTTATGGTACTGCATTACCGTAGACAGGCTTTAATATATGTGATTCCACACTATATATATATTATACGCTATCCCATAATCGTTGCTTCTTAGCCATATAGAATGATTCCCCGGCGCAACTATGAATATATATAAATGTTACAGTCATAAAACCTGTGACGGTGGCTATGTATCTATATATGTGACAGTCGAACAGTTTCATAAAACTCTGTTATGCCATTAATCTTCCACTGCAAGCTACCACTAACCACTGAATCTTCAAGGGGATTTTAATATATGATACGCACCCTTTAATACATTGCCAGATCCGCTAGTAAGTCCTCGACATCCGCCTGAAGGTTCTACTATACATACAGGTTGTAACTTGTTTCCAATTCCGGTCCTCGGACCTTTTTCCCATCGATAAATAGGGTTCGATATCGCCACAATCAAAGGCTCAAATGTGAAGTCCGATGACTGTATATCCGCGCCTCTTGTAGGTTGCCCATATCACTCAAGCTCCAAACACGTTTTGATTTAATTTGCCATGATCCTCCTCCGGCGACCCATATGTATTAAATCAAATCGGTATCAATTCTCTGGAACTTGTCATAGCAATTTCGCATGGAATTTAAAACTATTAATCACCGGATCACATTCAATTAACAGTAATTGCGTGTAGAACAAACATGACACCATTCAATAAGAGAATTAAAAATCTATGCTGTCCGCCGTGCAGTTAAACACATATCAAAAGAAATTCAATCGACACGTGAATTTACCCAGATTACATGTGCGCCACTGTAATCTTAGTAATCAACCCGTAACTTGAAACACACACAAGGGCGCATTGGAAAATTAGAACCATTATTGATTCATGCCAATTCAATGTTCTATAACATCAGTTCTGCCGCTATGTGCAGAGCTGCAACATATCCATACATAATTAATTTCGGCACACTCATATATACATAAACAAATATTCACAGAGCTATTACATTCATTGCCATATATACAATCGATGGCCCTTTTACAACTGCCCGAAGGCTCCCAAGGAGAACTTCTCACCCCTACTTTTTTTTTCCCCCTCAATCTCACTGATCTATATCAATTGAATTGAACCAAATTTGGTTCATATCCCTTTAGTCTCTTCACAAAATCCCCAAGTATCTCAACACCCCTATAATCTAGAATTTTATCCCTAAATTATGAAACTAAATCTAACTTAGGCTCCTAATTAATTCTTAAACATCCCAAGTCTAACTTCTCTCATGTTTTCCAATTATTTGGAAACATTTCAAATCCTCTCAAAATCTCATAAATATTTACATAATATTAATAATTTCTCAAAAACATGAAACCCCTAGATTTAAATAAAATACAAAGTATTTTTCAGAGATGATGCTCCTGCATCAGCAACCATTCGTAAAATCATTAATTTCCTTTTTATAGGCGCACGCTTAATTCTGATTAATGGGCAGCTTTCCTTGAATACAGTGCCGAGAAAAATTCACGCTGATCGCAGATCGCAGATCGTAGATTTGTGTTATAGTATTGTGGTATCGCAATATCGGATCATCGCAGATCGCAGATTGTGGATCACAGATCGCAAATCGCAGATCGCAGATATTAGTCATTGTGTCCTACTCTACGTGATTGCTGCGATATGCGACGTCGCCCATTGGCCGTCGGGGATTCCTTTAAGCTTTTCATTTAAGAGCGCTTATGGTAAATGCAATGCGATAGATTTAGCATCGTTTCTTCGTGGTTTGTTATGCTCATAAAAGAAGTGTTTCATTGCCTCACTGCGATAAAATTCTAAGGAAAAAAACAAAAATGTCCATGGAGATGTTTGTTTGAATTTTTTAATAAGGGTCCCCTATTTTCTTGATGTTATTGCTAATATCAAACAAAAGAGGGGGGTTGTTGGTGACCACAACACGTTGTTCGAAACCAAGTCCGAAAGAGTGGTTGACTCTACTATCCACAATCCAAAGTTTCTTGTAGACTTGGAGACGGAAAGGGCTAACCGGTCGATTGATAACTACATAGTAGCTCAGCTTCAAACTCAAATTGCTAGCCCCTTACAAACTGTGCACACTCCTCCAACACCTCCAAGGACAAATCCGCCAAGAGTGATGGCTGCCCATTTTGCACCTCTTGTTTTGCCTCAAGTTTTAGATGATATGCCCGCTGATTACCAAAGAAAAATCCCATTTTTTGATGGCACTCCTAATGGCATTACTGCTCAGCAACATGTGGACAGAATGGAAGACTTCTATGAACTCCATGAGATCGATGCGGAGAATGTGGCAATGATACTTTTTGTACAGACATTTGCAGGTGAAGTGAGGAAATGGTTCAGAGGTTTTCCGGCTGCTCGTATTGCTACCTTGGCTGACCTCCAAAGACAATTTTTAAACCACTGGGAAGTGAAAAAGAGTCCTCTTCAAATTATGGCCGAATATGAGCAAATCAAGAGAAACGTTGGTGAGTTGGTCCAAGACTATTGCATTAGATTCAATACAGTTTATAATGAAATTCCAGATAATCTAAGGCCACCTGTGGGACTAGCCATGTTGAAGTTCCCGGATGGTTTTGATGCTGACATGGCTTATCAATTGAGAGAAAGAGAACTAGCCACAATGGAAGACATGCAGAAGATAGCGGTCAGTGTTGAAGCAAATTTGCTTACCAAGAGAGCTAGAGCAAAAGCAGAGAAGAAGGTCACTGCAAAGGAAGAATCTTCCTCGATAGACTAGCTACTTCGGAAGGTAGAGCAGATGCTTGAAAGAGTGAAACTTGACAAACCGGAGCCACAAGTTAAAAATCCTAACTTCCGTGGGCAGCAACAACCACAGTATAGGATAAGACAGAGAGATCAACGAGCCCAAGAGCAGACTGCACAACAACCAGTACAAAGACCTTTCCAGCAAAATTTTGTGCATGGACCGAAATCAGACGAGGACGGGAATGTAATAGGTGAAGAAAATCACCTCTTTACTCCGGATGATTTGCCTATTTATCTCACCGAGGAGGAAGAGTATGCAGAGAGTTTAGCTGCACACAAAGATGTAGATTTCATTCTAGCAAGTGACACCGTCTTGGAGGAAGAATCAGATGAATACCAAAAGAGGCTACATGAATGCTTTGTCTGCCCAACAACAGCGATACTCACTTAGAAACAAAGATGTTCCGGTCAGACCCATTCAGAAAAAGAAGGATGTTGAAGCGTCAAAGAATGATTCAACAGTTACACAAAGAAAGGGAAAGGAGGCGGTTGACCCGGAGAGCAGCAAATCACCATCTGCAGAACAATCACATCAGCAAGTTGCATCGAAAGAAAAAGAAAGGAAAGAAGTCCCAGTCAAAGAGGTAGAAAAGATTCCCACTTTCAATTTAGAGAATGAGATTTCTAAATTGAAGATATCCATCCCCTTGACTGAAATATTGAAGAACAGTAGTTATAAAGGAAAAGTATCTAAAATGTTGAATTTGGACCCAATGTCTGACATGGTGAATGTCGAAGATGATCAACCTGAAATGATTTTTGGGCCAACATCAAATGGTGAGTCTCCTGATAGTGATGTGCCACCTTTTTACATCAGTTTAAGGTTGCATGATTTTGTGTTACATAACGCCATGTTCGATTTCGGAGCTTCTCACAATCTCATGCCCAAGGAAATCATGGATAAGCTTGGTCTGAACATCACCTGGCAATATCATGATCTCTATTTGCTTGATTCCAGTAGAGTAAGATGTATAGGTCTCATCAAAGACTTGGTTGTGAGTTTGGATCAGCTCCTAATGAAGAATGTTTTGATGGATGTTGTGGTAGCAGACATTCCTCCAAGGTTTGGCATGCTTCTTTCTAGGTCTTGGGTAGCAAAACTGAAAGGGACACTACAGCTAGATTTCTCCTATGCCACGATTCCAGTGTTTGGACAAATGAGGAAATTGTATCGGGAACAGAAAATGAAGTACATGATCACAAGCAAGGAGAAACCAATAAATCATCCAATTAACTATGTACATATAGATTTAGAGTCTTTTGTTTTGTATTCAGATAGTTTAAATGATATAGATAGTCAGTTAGTAGAAGCAGATGATATTACGGAAATAACAGAAAATTTCAGAGAAGTTTTGAAGAAAGAAGAACAAGAACCGCAGAACACCGTTGGGAAATCAGCTGAAAATAATGGACAACAAGAAGACAAGGCACAACAAACATATTTCCAGCACTTGCAAGAGGAGGAAGAAGGTTTGTGGACCATGGATTTCGATGGAGAAGTAGGAAATGATGGCACTGGAATTGGAATTTGGGTACGCAGTCCTTTCTCCACCCCAAACAAAGTCCCTAGTAACATGTGGGTATGCTCTTACAAATTGGCTTTTGAGTGTTCAAATAATGAAGCTGGGTATGAAGCTCTGATTGCTAGCCTAAAGATTCTAAGAAAGATGAATGCTAAGAGGATTTCAGTATATGGTGACTCCGAATTGGGTATCAAGCAGGTCAGAGGCGAATATCAAGCAAAGCATCCTAGGATGTGGGCTTACCATAATGCAGTCCTAGACATTTTAAAATTATTTTCAGAATACACCTTGACATGTGTGCCTCGTATACAAAATAGTATTGCTGATGCTCTTTCCAAGGCAGCGAGTAGTTTGAATATCCCAATGAACTCTAGCAACAAATTCGAAATCCATGTCAAGCATCGTCCAACCGTTCCAGACAATCAGAGATATTGGCAAGTGTTCCAAGATGATGAGGAGATTGATGATTTTTTGCAAAACAAAGGCAAGTTCAAAGAGACCTCAATTGATGAAGAAAATGACGATGGAAAAGGTAATGGTACAGATGAGGTGCAGATCAACGAAATGGACGTATTGCAGCTGAAGAACAACATTATTCCCAAAGGCTTGATACCTCTAGAAGAACTCTTTGATCAAGATGATCTAGCTCGCAAGCCAACATTGCAGCCAACAGAGAAGGGTGTGGAAGAGGTCAATATCAGAACAGTTGCAAATCCTGAATTGGTAAAATTTTCCAAAGCATTGCTGCCAAAGATCAAGGAAAAATATATCAGTTTGATGTCTTCATTTGCAGATGTGTTTGCTTGGGACTATTCCGACTTAAAGACATATGACACCAATATAATTCAGCACACTACCCATCAAGCCCAATCAAAAACCATTCAAACAGAAGTTGAGAAGGCTAAATCCAAAGTTGCTACCATCTATTGAAAAGGAAATCAACAGGTTGTACAAATCAGGGATCATTGTGCCAATCAGATTTTCAGATTGGATTTCCAACTTGGTACCCGTATGAAAGAAGATAGGTGAGATTCGATTATGCATTGAATTCAGAAATCTCAACAAAGTTTCATTGAAGGATAACTATCCACTGCCCAAAATGGACCATATACTCTAGCGAGTAGTGGGAGCATCTCGTATGTCACTGCTTGATGGTTATTCCGGATATAACCAAGTTTCTGTCCATGAGGATGACCGAGACAAGATAGCATTCACCAATCCATGGGGAACCTTTCATTATGCTAAAATGCATTTCGGTTTGAGGAATGTGGGTGCCACATTTTAGCGTGCAATGGACTTGGCTTTCACAAATGAGAAGGATGTCTTTTTGGTGGTGTATTTGGATGATTTGACAGTGTTTTCCAAATCTGATGAAGAGCACATGTACCATCTTAAAACGGTCTTCCTAAAGTGCATAAAATATGGCTTGTCGCTGAATCGAAAGAAGAGTTTGTTTTCCATGGAAGAAGGCAAACTACTCGGGCATATTATCTCAAAAGATGGCATCCGTATTGATCCAACACATGTGCAAGAAATTCAGCAAATCGATCTACCCCGGAATAAAAAAGAGATACAATCGTTCAATGGTAAGATGAATTTCCTACGCTGCTTTGTATCCAATCTTGTTGAGCACCTAAGAGAGATGGAAAACATGCTTAATAAGGATAGCCAAGTGAAATGGACGGAAGAGGCTGTAAAATCTTTCAATTTGGTCAAATTGGCTCTTTCCTCAGCTCCCATTCTAGTCAGCACAGACTGCACTCAGGATTTCATATTGTTTTAATTTGCTTCGGAATATACTATGGCAGCGGTGTTATTGCAGAAGAGAGATGATCATGAAAGACCCATTGCATTTTCTAGCAGAGCTATAAGAGATGCATCCTTAAAGTACAACATCATTGAGAAGCAAGCCCTTGCACTTGTGAAGGCATTGAAATATTTCCGGGTGTATATTCTACATTCTCACATTTTGGCCTATGTTCCTAATGCTACTGTAAAGGATGTTTTAGTGCAGACCGATCCGGAAGGTAGAAGAGGCAAGTGGATTGCAGCCTTGCTGGAATATGATGTGGAAATAAAGCCCACAAAGCTGGCGAAAGGATACGGATTGGCGAAGCTAATGGCTAAATCAAACTTGCATGCCTTGGACATAAATCTGATCACTGCTTTGTCCGATGAGGATGAGGAATAATCATCAATTCAAGTATCTGAAATGTTTTCTCTTTCTCCATGGTATTCAGATATCATATATGTGCTCAAAAATTTGTCACCACTACCCGACATGACTAGAAACAAAGCGAGAACACTCAAGTTGAAGGCTGCCAAGTTTTGCATTCTTAATTCTACATTGTATTGGAAAGATCCTAGTGGCGTCTTGTTAATTTGTTTGGTGGAATAGGAAGCAAAGCAAGTCATGGAGGACTGCCACCAAGGAGACTATGGAGGTCACCTTTTTTGGAAGTCAACAGCAAACAAAATTCTGAGAGCAGGGTACTATTGGCCGACATTGTTGCTGATGTATATAAGATGGTCAAGCACTGTCATCAGTGTTATATTTTCAAAGGAAAGTAGAAGTTACAGCCTCTACCACTTAAGCCCATATAGGTGAGTGCCCCTTTTCAGCAATGGGGATTGGATTTCATTGGCGAAATTCATCCCGCTTCTTCCGAACAGCATAGATGGATCCTCAAAGCCACATATTATTTCACGAAATGGATTGATGCAATTCCCACCAGACAAGCTACAGATGGGGTAATCATTTCATTCCTTGAAAATAACATCTTTTCTCGCTTTGGTTGCCCGAATACGCTAATCATTGATAACGCATCAACTTTCAAATAAAAAAGGATGGTAGAGTTTTGTCATAAATATCACATCATTTTGGGTCACTCAACTGCCTATCATCCGCAAGGCAATGGATTGGTGGAATCTTCGAACAAATCATGGTCAACATAATCAAGAAGCTGCTAGAAATAAATAAGAAGAGCTGGCATAAGAGGTTGGTCAATGCACTATGGGCAGATCGGGTCAGTTAGAAGAAATCCATAGGTACGTCACCGTTTGAGCTTGTTTATGGAGTTGATATAGTATTTCCTACCTCTCTCGCTGCCTCAGTTGTCAAACTTCTTCAGGAGGCCAGCAATGAAGAATATCCCATGCAGAGAAGGTTGAATCAAATGGTCCACTTGCAACAGACCAGAGAAGAAGTTTTCAAGAACACATCCAAATTACAAGAGAAAATCAAGAAAATTTATGACAGAAAGGCAAAGGTGGATAAATTTTAGGTGGATGATGCGGTGTTGAAGTGGGATGCAAGGAATGAGGAGAAAGGCAAGCACGGTAAGTTCGAGAACCTCTGGAAAGGTCCTTTCAAGATTGCAACATATTGGGGGCAGAATGCCTTTCTTCTGAAGGAAATGAATAGGGAAGATTGTCCAGGAGGGCCGATCAATGGTCGGCTGCTCAAGCGCTACCATTTCTATGTTATTAATGCTTCTTCCACTGTCACTGTAAATAACATTTTATTTCAGTTTTTTAGAGTTGGTTAAGTTAGCCTTTAAGTCATTTCAATGTCAAGTTTGAGTCATTTTTTTGGTCATTTCTATTTCATAAATGAGTCAGAGTCCTGTATTATTTATCGAAATGATGACTCCATAGCCCAATGGATGAAGGCACTGTCTAGCCCTTCCAGAGATTTTTCATTCTTGGCACCTCCAAGGAGTTACCATCCCCCATTGGAGCCAACGTTAGAGTCGGTCTGGTGAGTGCTTCGTCAGAGATCAAAACTCTTTATGCATTTCATTTTTAGGTGTCTCGCTCCATTCACCCAGCTGCATTCTGCTAGGGGCATGCCATAATCTGACAGAGAAGGTTATGGTAGTCATTCCCCCTCATGTCTGGCTCCTGTTGGCTCAGGTCTTTTTTCGATAATCATCAAATTCCATGATAGTCAAGGTCTGGTCCTTTAAAGGAAAAAAGTCATTTTCTATGTCTAGGTCTAGGGATTCATCAATTTGGTCTTTGAACATGTCCAGTAAATCCATGCAGGCCAGAGTGGGTAGACTTTGACTCTTCTTCAAAACTCTGTTTTGAAGAAAAGTCAAATAGTGTCATTTATGACAAAATTTTCAAAAAAGTCGATAGTTGTTTTCTTCAGATGCAGTCATGGTTTCCATGGCCAAATGTTCTGCCGTGCAATCCCTACAAAGAGTGCCGAAAATTTCATCATTTGAGCTAAACTTTCAAAGGGAAAGTGAAAATCAATGTGTTTTAAAGTCAGTGAAAAAGTGTCAGAACACAACATTAGAAAAATGGGTTTTCAAGGAAGCAAAAATTTAACCCATCACTTCCAAAGCTATATATACAAGTTTTCATCAAAATCAAATGCATTGAGCTAATCCAAGCCTTAAAGAAACATTGCAAAAGGTGTGAGTGTGCATTCGGCGCATATACCCAGGAGCGCGGCACACACAGAGGGCGCGACGCACACAGAGCCTGCCCGCAGTTCAAACATTACACAGGCACAATGCATACCCAAGGCATGGCACACTGGGCTTTGTGCGTGGCGCACATAGACCAAGGGCTGAAGCAAGTGCCAAATCACTTCCAAATTTTTGTGAAGCACACCAAATTGAAAGGTAGGCCTTATAACATTACTTGCTCATCAAATTTTATAAATGATATGGTGTTTATAGAGATGTTTGAATGCAACCAAACTTGGCACTACAACACACTTTAGCAACCCTAGCCATCATGGTTTTTTGGTGATTTCTTATGGTTGATTTCATTGGTTCCTTTCCACCCATCATTTTCCCCTCACTTACCATTTTTCCTATCCTCCCTTTCTCATTCTTCCTAATATCCCTACCCTAAATTACTATCAAAACCTCTCCCCATATCCCTCCACTATTTGGGAAATACAATACCCCAAACCCTATCTTTTTAAAACCCCAAACCCTACCGTATCAAAATACCCAAACTCCTCCCATATCCCTAAACAAATTTCTGCCTATAACCCTTATTCCCATTACATTACTCCCTTCCTAATACTCCCTGTTTCATTGTTCCCCTTGGTAATAGATATTACAAAGGCACCTAGCCTCACACCATCATCAAAGGGCAGCCTAATCACAGGCCACATTGCAGTCATGACGTCACAGCATTCGTCAGAGTATGAGATGGAGACATAAAGTGACTCATCCTTAGAAGAGCAGGCTCCTAGGAGACATCACAAGAGTGGCAAACATGTCAGGGATGAGCCCACTACCCTCACTGAATTACAAGCATGACCTCTTTCCATGTCATGTTTCCAACACCTAGCATGTTTTGAATTTTGTCAAAGGGTGGAAAATGTTAGAGTTCATCATGAGTTGGCCCGTCTATTTGTGCTTCATCTACATGGAGGTCAGTATATCTTGGCCGGGGTCACTTTCACATTGACACCCGAAACTATATCAGTGGCAACAAGTATGCAAAATGTTGGAGAACAGTGGCATAAGAAGAAAAAGGTGGATAGGCAACACTATGAGCCTTACATCAAGGCTAGATTCTTGAGTCAGCTCACAAGAGTATTTCCCTTCAGATACTTGAAAGATGAGTATGCTCCACTCATGAGATTGATCATGAAATACTTCATCTGTGAGGGAGGTTCTCTCGACTATATGCCTATCACATCCGGTTGCTCATGCACATTACCAGGGTGAGGATGATGAACCTCCCATTTTTCATATGTAGGAACATAGAGAGGATGAACACCTTCATGCTGCATAAGACCCCTCAGTAGCAGCTTAACAGTGTGTACCACTTTGCTCTTATCCGGATTTTGGTAGATCATCAGTTGGGATTACAGGGCATTGCTTGGGAGGACTTCATCTCCCGTGAATTCTTCAGCACATCACAGGTACTATCAAAGCCAGAGTAGGAGATGGGTGGTCCTTCTCATCAGCATGAGCACCACGAGACCACTACCATGCCAGTTTTTGTTACATATCAGAGAGGTAGTAGGCACTTTTTTTCAGCAGCAAAGCGAGTGTTATCTCTGTTGGGTATACGACCAAAGTCCCACATTGACTAGAAGTGGGGATTTTGGTCGTATACCCAAGAACATAAATTAATTACGCAGAATTATTGAGAGAAGCAAATATAAAAATAACCAGCAACAACCATAAACACATAAATACACATGTTTATCCGGGAAAACCCCAAATCCGGGGAAAAACCCAATCATAATGAAATTTCATTATCCTTGGCCAAAACCCTGGCCAATCCGGCCAAGTGAGCCTTCACCGTTCACCTCCAGGCCATGCATTACAATGAAGTCCTTCCAGCCTTTTATAGGCTCCATTACATATAATACCACGGGCAGAATACCATGGGTGCACAATACCATGTGCCCCAAAACCATCACTATTTAACCTCGTCAACTTTTGATTCTATCCTGAGTCAAGTTTACCTAACAATAAATGGGAGAAGATCAATAATATTTTGAGTCTATGTTGGCCTAGCATATTAATGTTGAGTCAGAGGGATTTTAGGTACTTTTTCTCTTTAAGCTTGGGGAGATGTTTCCAAGAGTTAGCCTAAAACAAAGTTGATTGACCATTTCACATCTCCCAAAAATAGTGTTGTTGAACCAGGTGCATGCCTTTTTATCTAAGTTCCAAATGGACGATCTTGTTTAGAGAAGGATATGAGTTGTTGAAGAGGGATGTGTCTTGTATATTTCCTATTCCAAATTTGTTGTCAAGGATCTGATCTGCCTTTAATCCATCACCATCAAACTTTATCTCCCAGTACTATCGCTAGTGTTGATGGGTCTCTCAATCCAAGCCTCCTTATAGCTTTGGTTTGCAAAGCTTGTCCCATGCAATAAGGGCCCATTTTTTCTCTAATTTGACTCCACCACATAGGGATGATCATCTAAGATTGTGAATGGAATTAAGAATAGAAATGGGGTCCATGAGAGATGAAAAAATATACGTGGGGTGAGCTTGCAAAACTAATTTGAGAAGGAAAAATTGACTTGACACATGGAGTGAGTGAAAAGTCCAATAGGTGTGCTTATTATTAATTTTTGTAATGAGGTTTTCCAATAGGTTTCATTTAAAGGAGATTGCAACCAAAGGGGCTCCTAAGTACTTGGAGGGAAACTTTTTGATTTGAAAACCAAGAAGCCTAGCATTGCAACATTGTACTGCCAGTAGGTTGTGAAGAAGAAGACTTGTCATTTAGAAATTTTCAATGTGATAGAAGGAGGTCCTCCCTGAATAGTCTCATTCCTTTGATCATTTTTTTTTTTTTTTCTTCTTCTAAAATGGTTGTCTTCAGGGCTTGACTAAGGCCCTTAACCGCTAAAATGGAGATAAATGGGAATAGGGGATCTCGGGGATCTCCCTATTGGATACCTCAAGTGGTCCAAAAAGGACCAATAGGAGATCCATTAAGTAATATAGAGAAAAAGGTTGAAGTGACAAGATTTTTTATCTAGTAAATCCAATTGCGATCAAAGCCAAAATCAAGAAGGATTTCAAAGCGATAATGGAAATTAAGTTTTTAAAAGGATTTTGAGAGATATATCTGTAGCAACATTCCTAGTTTTTTGGTGGATTTTAGAGAGTGGATGGTTTCATTCACAATCATGGTCCCATATAGAATTTGGATTCATTCCACGTAGCCAGATTTTTCTATAGAAATGAACCTTGGAAGAATGGGATTGAGATGATTACCAATGACCTTTTTGATTACCTTGTATGCTATAGTACAAGGAGCTATGGGCCTCAAGCCACTTGGATCCTTGAATTTGTATTTTTTAGGAACCAATGTGAGGAAAGTTGCTTCCAAGTTTTTCAATATGGTCTTTAACTTCCTAGGTTCCTCTACAGCTTCTCAAAGATCTCCATGAACAATGGACCAGTAAAACTAAAAAAAATAGATTGTGAAGCCATCAAGGCCTAGATATTTTTTTATGAGGCATCGATTTCACCACATATCCCACTTCATTGATGGTGATTTCCCGCGAGACTGCCTCATTTTGTTCCTTGGTAACTAGGGTAGGAATAGTATTCATGATTTTACAGATGGCTTAAGTCCTGATAGAATATCATTGAAATAGCCAAGTAGTTATTGGGCCATGTGATGATGATATTGGACTTCACAGAGAGGACATGTCATTGTGATGATGATGCTAAATCATTGATTTATGGAAGAAAATAGTGTTCATTTCCCTGTTTAAACCATCTTATTTTGGGTTCTTGTTGCCATAAAATTTCTTCTTACTTTCACCTCTCTTCAAGCTGATATAGGATGCATACTTACTCCTTTATAAGGTCTATTGATCATCCATGAAGAATGGATTCTTTCTAGATATTCTCCAATTGTGCTTTGAGGTTTTACTTGGCTTGCATAATATTGCAAAATTTCTCTTTATTCCAAGTCTAAAGCTGATTTTTGATGTGGTGCAATATTTTCTAGGATCGATACATAATCTACCCATTTATGAAATGGAATACTTCCTACAATTCTTGAATGACTAACCAAAATTTTCGGTGATGAATCCAGAAGTGCTCCAAACAAAATATTTGGTTTTTTGTCAATCTTTAATTTCTACATCGAGCTTGATCGACCAATGATTAGAAGCTTGGATGGGCAAGATGGAGGCTTCCATGAATATATCCCTACACATGATTCTTTCGATGATCAAGTATTAATCAAGCTTTGATGCAATCCGTTGGGTTCCCCCACAATGGTTATTTCAAGTGTATGTGTCATTAATGGTGGTAAGATTTAGCAGATGGGCTTGATTCATGACATCTTAGAAGAGAGTTGATTTTTCCTAAATCTTATGAGTACCACATTTATTTTCCTCCAGTGACTTTATCAATTTTAACTCCCCACCCAGTATCTAGGGGGTTGGATCAATGAGGAGGTTGTTTTGTCGAAGAGCGGAGAGGAAGATCTCATTTTCTCTAGGAAATAAGGGTCCATAAATGTTAGATAGAAGGAAAGTATTGGTCAATCTAATGGGATGGAATTGAATTGTAAGAATTATAAATGTGGAAAATTATTGAGAATGAAGACCTCATATAAATTCCATATAATGGCTAGATCATCTAATTGACCCTGGGGATCTATAGAAATTTATTGACAATTTTTGCCCCATTTTTCTATTAGTTTGGTGATCATGTCTCTAATGGTTTTTGGTTTCTTGGATCATTAGTAAGGTTGAATGTTCCAAAATCCATTTCTTTTTTAGAATCCTTTACTTGCATTTCCAATTGACGTCTTTGATATTCCAAGATATGATTTCATAACAAGGGGAGGATTGGAGGAGGGGAAGACCTCCAAATTTAACTTGATCTAGCCTTAGTTAATTATATTGTCTCCCAATACCTTTAGGAATTGTTGAGTAGATTTATTACCTTTTTTATTCTCATATTTGTGGATATTTTTTGGTTCTTTCATGGGTTGGGCATGCACCCCTAGTGGGTTACTATCATATTGTCTTGTTGAAGCTTTCTGAGCTTGTTTCCATGATTTTAGAATGGATTTTCTAAGATTTTTTACTTGGTGATCCAGTATGGGATTGGATCATTATCCTTCCAAGCCTGCGAAAGGTTAGGAAGATCCAAAGATTCTAAATGCATGTCATAAGTTCCCTCAAGGGTTTGTGTAGTGGTGGGACTTGTAGAATTTGACACTTGAGACACAAGATCAACAGGAGATGCATGTAAATTTGAGGTATTATCAATGGGTTTTTTGGCTACCATTGAGTCCTAAATTTCCATATTTGGGGATGGGGCTAATTTGAGGAGGGATTCGATGTTCCAAGGGAGGAAAGGGAATCAAAACAGTTGATGGGAGTAAGGTATTTACTAGGTTATGGAGGTAAATGACACTGCTTAGATCCACATCATTGGCTTGACAACTTGATGAAGCCCTCAAGATCAAAGATATGGGTTTGATTAGGTGTCAAGTGGGGGATAAGAGATGGAAATTGTGGTAGATATGGCCATATTTGTGGCATAAGAATGGTATGTGTTCGTAGTCCAAGGTATGTTTCCATATTTCATATTGGTAATAAATATCAATGGATCTTGAAAGAGGATCTAAGGTGTTCATGTAGACACATATACGAATATAGGAAATGTACATGGCTTTTTTTATGGATTTTGAAGCTTTGATGAAATTCCCCTGGGCATTTCCAATTTCTGCTAATATCTCCTTATCCCAAAATTCTTGAGGTAGGGAGTACATTCTGATCCAGATGGGATCTGCTTTGAAATCTTCTTTGTATGGGACAAATCTATCCATGGTATAGTCCTACGAAGTTGAAGAATAGAAGTCTTTTTCAAATATTTGAGTTATGTGTTTTATATTGGAAAATATATTAGTAAAGAAACCCTTTAACACTAATTCGAACATGATTTGGCCTTTTGGCTTCCATTTTTGTTGGATCCAATAGGATAGGGATTTTTTTAAAGGCCATATTCTAATGAATTTTCCAATCAAGGGGTGGTCTCCCATGTACTAGATGTCTTTTCCAACATAATTTGAATGGACTTCAAATTTTGAATTCATGGTTTCCTTAGGGAGGTAACTACTAGGGGTTCCTGCTACTGGAAAATGAGGGAGCAATTCCTTTGTTCTTACTTGGATCCATGTCCTTTTTTGGATTAGTGATTTCAATGAGAAAATATTGATGAGGGTTATGGTCCCTAGTCACTACCTTGCTATAGGATGGAGACTTTTTCCCTCCTACAGCTCCTACCATGGTGGTTGTAGAGGAGCACACAAGGAGAAGGATGTTGCAACTTGAGGGTTTGTCAGAGCTGAAGTTTGTTCATCCCTCTTTTTTCTTAGTCAGTTCGACTTGGCATACAGTTTACAATATAGTTACCGAAATGGATTTGTAAGAAAATCATTATTGCACCTTTCTAAATTGGATCTAACAAGTTTTGGAGAAAAATTATAATTTGTAAAAATAAATATAATAATATGATTCCCATAAAAGAATGGAATCCCTACCTTAAAACTATTTATGAATCCCCTAATTCTATGGACACAATTTCAAACATTCCTATAGAGAGTAAATATTTTCTCTAGAATGCATAGAGTTTTGGGTTGAGTGACCACAACTAAGAAGGCTAAGGACATTGAAGGATACCAGGCTAAAAAAATAAAATCAAAGGGCCTATCCTCATCCCTCACATTCACAAACTCTTCAATTTGAAAATGAAGCAAGTATTCCCTAATCCATGGACTCAAAGCCTCATTATACTTATTTTTAAAAGTTGGGATAAAAACATTCTACTTAATTATAGGGCCATTATGATCAACCCCATTTTAGCCAAGCTATACATAATTGATTTGGAAAAGAAGATTGGCCTTTGGGTTACTTTGGAAAAGAAGATTAGCCTATGGCTAGAAATCCATGAAAAAAGAGCTAAAGGACAAATTTGGTTTAGGATATATCATTCAACTGTAGGTCACCTTGTTACCCTTAAGATCATTGTGGAGGAATGTCACAGTTATAATACCAATCTCTTGGTTAGTTTGTTGACTTTAGAAAATCATTGACATCGTTCCTAGGATAAACCTTTGGATGGAGTTGGAAGAGATAAAAAATAATTTTGATTTGAGGGATGTTGTGACAAGGTTGTATGAGAATGTTATTTCCATGTTTAGGACCACTATAGAGGGGTCAGAAAAAACTAATTGCAATATCAGAGTCAAGCTATGGTGTTCCCTGCCCCTTACCCATTTTTGCATATATATTGGTAAGTTAGAAGAGTGTTTGGAAAAATTGATTGTGTTGGCCTAAATCTCACTGATATAGCCATCACTCTTCTTCTTTATAATGATAATATTTTTATTTTGGCATGTATTCCTTTCAATATTGGAAAGCATTAAAGAATCCTCCAAGATTACCTCTCCAAGATGGGTATGACTATGAATATTAATAGAAAGGATGCCATGATAATTAAATCCAAAAAGATCACATGCTACTTTGGTATATGACAACAACAACTTGGAGAAAGTGCCTTCCTACAAATATCTTGGAATCTATATTCATCACAGGCTCAACTAGAATTAGAGCATTGAGAAAAGGATTAAGAATTAAGGTTGTATGATTGAGAAAAGGGTTCAAAGGATTATAGCATTGTAAATCAATAGATCTTTGAATATGGGATAAAGAAAAACTCCTCATTTAGAATCTTGTTACACCTGTTATATCTAAATATTCGTGGTGAAAGATAGAACATAAAAGCAATTTATAACCATTAATCTCAAAATTAAAGGAAATACACCCTATCCTATCCTCCTCAAACAAGAAAGCCTCTGCCCCATTGAGAGCATGGTTATTACCAAGTATATAACGTATAATAAGAGGTTAAATAATATGAAAGACAATAGCCTTCCTAAAATTGCTTTAAACTCTAGCTAAAACCACCTTTGGCTTGAGCGGGTATCCCCAAAGGAACCCAGATATTGGCTAGACCATTAGGGAATAAATGAAGAGAAAATTTTGTAGAATAAGGATAATATTAAAAATATTGTTACCTCAAAGTTTAACAAGAACTTATATTGTGATAAGGAGTTATAGGGGGGGGGAAATTAAGATACTATAAAGGGGTGATCAACACATATATCGAAAATCAAAAGTATCTCT
Organism: Pinus taeda; assembly: GCA_000404065.3. Classification (NCBI taxonomy): domain Eukaryota; kingdom Viridiplantae; phylum Streptophyta; class Pinopsida; order Pinales; family Pinaceae; genus Pinus; species Pinus taeda. The sequence goes on along the minus strand of APFE030770935.1, from coordinate 37,150 downwards.
TTATCTATACTAGTGTAAAGAAGAAATTAAACACTGATAAAATAAGAATAAATTCTTGTGAACTCCATAGTGAAATTGGGTGTTGGTCAATTCCCAAAATCCTCAAGGTCTGGAACATCTTAGAAAGAAATTTATAGCAAGAATTCCTAGTTGACCTATTTGAAGCATGTTTTCAGCAACGTTTAGGAAACCCAACTTCCTCATATCATATATCCTAAAATATAGCGAACCAAGATCTGCAAACTAAATATTTTTAGCAATATTTCCCCTAAATATGGTCCTAGTTTCAACCTATAAAACCTTCCAAAAAAAAATGTTATAGTGAAAATTCCAAGATGACTTGTTTAACCCATAAATCACATTTTGACTGCCACCTTTAAACTCCAAGAATGATCCTGAAACTCTTCCTCAACATATTTAAACCAAAGGAAAAACTTGGTAATTATAACCTATAGAGAAAATTAAAGAAAATGCAACGTGAATTTATGTTTTTCCTCAAAAAAAAAAAAAAACCCGTTTAATTTATTAAAAATTAAACTTAGTTTTTAAACTTTGAAACCGGAACTGTAAACTCAAAATGAGAACTCTAGCCAAAAACCCCAAAAAACATTGAAAATAACCTAAAAAAGAAAAATGTTGATGCTGGAACACTGAATTGCCGGAAAACCTTACAATTTTGACAATTTTTCAATCATAACATTATGGAAAAATTTTATGACTAAAATAACTTTAAAAATGAACACATGAATGAAAGAGTCATTATACCAAAAGTAGTTTCTTTTTTAAATGTTAAAAATATAAGACTTTAAATTCTTAGCCTAAGACAGCTTAACATATTGCAAAAAAAGTTTAAAAGTCAACCATCAAATTGACACAGTGTAAGCAAACTTGACCCACTGTAATGAAAACTTAAATATCAACCATGAAATTAACACATTGTGAGGACAAACTTGATCCTTTATAACAAAAACTTTAGAAGCAACAATCAAATTGACACATAATGAGATCTAGTTGCTAGTTGAGGATCGACATGGACCCTATAGGAAAAATAAAATAAAACAATATAATAAATAATTAAAAATGAAAAATACAAAATAAAACATTGAAAAAAAACAACATAAAAAAGTTAAAAAAAATAATAATTAATAAGTAAATAAAAATCTTAAAAAAAAAAAAAAAAAAAAACATGAAAAAAAAAAATGGAAAACTTTAAAACATAAAAAAAAAATTAGGATAACAAAAATAAGTAAAAAAATTAGATATATTACAAAACAAAAAAAAATAGTAAAATAAAAACAGGGAAAAAAAAACCACAAAAATAAAAACATATATTAACAAATGAAACAAAAAAAAAATCAAACATTAAAAAATGTCAAAAAAAAAGAACATAAAAATAAATGAAAAAAAAAAAAAAAAAAACAAAACAAAACAAAAAAAAACAAAAAAAGTGATTTTAAATAAATTAAAAAAAAAAAACAAACAAAACAAAATAAGTTAATAACCCTTAAAATAAAAATAAAAAACACACAAAAGTATATATATTAAAAAAAAAAAAAAAACCATAATTAAATAAAAATTAAAACATTATTAAAATAAAAATATACATAGAAAACAAAATTAACTAAAAAAACAAGTTGGTCCGCCCAATGGATGGGCCTCCCTAACTGATTCTGGGAATCCACCAAGCAAGCCCGACCTCTGGGTTAGCTAGTTGTGGGCTTGGCAGGGCCAATTCCGAGAATTGGCTCGCCAAGCCCAGGGTCAGCATGCCTCCAATTTTATTTTTTTTAAGTTATGTTTTTTTAGTATGATTTTAATTTTTCTCTTTCCAAATTTTTTTATTAATTATAAGTATTTTTTTATTCAATAAATTGTTTTTTTATATATAATATCGTTTTTTTTGTTGTGTTTTATTAATGTTTAATTTTATTTTTACTACTTTTTAATTTTTTTTGTTTTTATGGTTAATCTTCTAAGATTTTTCTTTAAATTAGTTCTCGGTTTTTCCATTTTTTTTTTGTTTTTTTGTTTTAAAAATTTCTTTTATTTATGTTTTTTTTTTGTTTTTTTTTTTTTTTTTTTTTTTTTTTTTCAATTTTTGTGTCGTTTACAATTCGTATATATATATATAGTAATATATACTATATTAATTATTCATAACATTTTGTTTTGGTTTTTCTTGTGTTTTGTTTTTTGTTTTTTTTCAAGCATTTTGTGTATCTATATGTTACGATCGATGAATATTATATATATAGTAGTTAACAATTTTGTGTTTATTTTTGTCTTTTTTTATTAGTATATTTTTATATTGTTTTTTAATATAATCAAACATTTAAAAGAACCAATTGTGCTAATTAAGACGTAAAAAATTCTTTAAAAAAATGTTGATGTTCTTCAAAGTCCGCATGAAAATCACCAACATTTAAAAAAAAAATATCCACACTTAATACATTAGAAAATTTAAAGTGTCAAAAATAAGCGCTCTAAAAAGGGGGGTTGATGTTGCATCAACACGTTTCAAAATCAGCATGAAAATTACTAACATTTAAAACAAATATTTATACTTGATACATGAGAAAATTGGAAGTGTCAAAAAGATGCTCCCAAAAAAAAAGAGTATTCTGAATCGACACTTTTCAAAATCGGATGATTTTTTTGCTACCTCAAAAAAATGAGTAATCATATCAATTCATGTTTCAAAGTTTACATTGTTATTAGCAGAAGACATAAATCACATTTTGTTTATACATCTCAAGAATGTATTCATATGATGGTTAAAGTTGTTAACGTTGCCATATGCAAACCTGTTCTGCAAAAACATCTTTAAAATATCAGTTGTGAGGAAGGTTGTAAAAGTATCTCGTAGATTATATGCATTTGATATAATCACAAAAATATATGCAAGATTGTGAGGAGATTCCACTATAGTTATGTTGACGATGTACAAAAAACCAATAAAAACAAATGTGTGAAGTTGTTGACGGTGCTAGACCCACCAACATTCAAGGGATCTCCCTGATACTAATTCCCAACTAGACCACACACTGTTTGGAGTAGGAGTCCCAGTAGTGGATGGTAATGTTATGCCTTGATTGTGAAAACGTGCAAAGTGAAGTATGGTAACTTTGGGTGAGAGAAAGTGTGTGAGCATGCGGAGAGTCAAGTGTGATGCATGAAAGTTCCAAAACAAGAAGGGAAAAAGAAGTGTGCCCCTTAGAAACTTGTAATAGTACACAACTTGAAAGGAACAAATGAGCATAATAACATTACAAGCTAAGATGTGGATGAATTAATACAACAACACACATTCAACAAGGTTCATACAAATGCAAACAAAAAAGTTCATAAGCATAAGTGCATGTTAAAAAAAATACATTGCAAATACAACAAGAATAGTCCAACTATATTCACAAAATGCATGAAAGTGTGTTGGCTCTCATTTTTTTACAAGTGAAAGTTTCATTCATAAATACACCATTGATGGACCACTAGCCCCACTAGTGGAACATTAATTCAAGAACACCTACTCCTCCAAAGAAGTATACTCTCTCTATGCTACGGAGAAGCCAAAGCTCTTCACGACATTCCCAAGCTCCTTCTAAGCCTAAGCCTAGCCAAAATCTTGGCTCTCAAAAGCCCCTTAGATGACTTATGAGGCTCTATTTTACCAAGAGGGGGTGACTTTTCAACTCCCCTTTGTGACCTTTGGACTACCCTCATGACTCTTCATCTTCTTTACAAATTGACTCATTACATTACATCATGGCTCTTCATATTTCAATATTGACACTTGGAATTCCACTTACAACATAATCACAAATAATATTACAATTTACACTTGTACCCATATAAGACAAAATAGGGTAGAAACAAATTAACAACGTAACAAGACAAAACACTATGATGCTTGAGTTTGGGGAAACTCTAGCTCAGCAACATCCACTTGATGTTTATTGGTCACATATTTTCGGTATTGTGCGATGACATCCCCAAACTGCGTAATGGTGTCCAGATGGGGGCAGACTCTTGTCCCTAAGGTATCCAGGTACAATGATTTGGAACCGGTTTCAACCTCCTTCCAAAGCATGAGCAACATTGTTCTAATTTGGGCAGGACCACCAATGTAGTTCTGCACGTTCTGCCTATTTAGCTCCAAACCTTACTTGGTGGAAATCTGTCTCAGCTACTCCAAGTACTCTTCGATCTCTTGCCTCACCTAGTTCCTAGGTTTAGCTTCGGTGAGTGAACCAACTGATGGGATCTTGTGTGCATTCACCAAGACATCCAAACTGTTGTATAACCGTACATGTGAGGCCTAAATACTACCAATGAAAGAGGTGAGCTTCATGTTGTTCTTAATAAACATTAAAACCTTCACTTTCTCCAGCTCTACCTCTGCCTTCATTTTCTTTCCCAAGTTAATCGGTGCCCTTTTGCATCACATTGCCCATTCATGCATGGATGTGATGGCATCTTGTATATTCCTGGGAGTTTTGATGAAGTATTTTCCCTGCTGACGCAAGCCATGCACACGAAAAATTGCCTTATGTACAGTAATGAGCTCCTCACAGAGGTCTCACATGGTCTCTCCAGGTATTATTCTCATCTCCTCCAAGTGGACCTGTGCGGAGACTATGTTATGTGCTGTTGTGTGAAGCTATTCTATCTCTTGTTGAGCAACCTATAATTTTTGTGCCAATTTCTTATTCTCGCTCGTCAAATATTGAGTGCTTGATCTTGCTGCACCTACAAAGGCCAAGTCGGCTTTGGAAATGGAAATTGGATTCTTGTTGGTGTCCGCCACTATCACCCTCTTTCTAGCAAATATAGGTGATTCATGATCATCCAGAAAATGCTTTCTTCATGCTTGTACAATTCCCTTCCGGAATTCATCATAAGACATATTGTACAAGTCCATTACTAGATCATCATCAGGAGGAACAACATCCTCTTCTTTGCTCGGAGCTAACTCTAATGATGGAGGTGATGGAGACTGAATGGTGACCTATGGTGCACTCGACATCATATCAACATCCTCATTCTACGACTCCAATTTCAATTCCATATCTACAACTTTAATCAAGTCTTCAATCTATTGAGCAAGTTATCGATCATGCATTTGTTCACCCTCCTCCTATGTTGTTGGATGGTTCTATTATTGCTCTTCATCCTGTATTGGCATTGTTTCTTCTGCTATGGTGCTTCTTGCTTCTGTATCTCTTCTTGTTTTTTCCTCCTCATCTCCTGTTATTCCTTAAGCTCTTGTTCTACTTGCTTCAATCTGACTTCTGCTTTCTGCAAGCTCAACTTTATGTATCTTCTACTTCCTCTTTGCTTCTGTTGCTAAATCTACTTTCGTAAGGATTGGATCTGCTTTCATCTTGCAGCTTTTTTCTCCGCCTAGACCATCATAGACCTTTATCTTTACCTTATCCTATATGGGATTGTTGATTTCTGATGGTGCTTCTTCCGGAGTTGTCCTCTAGATATGCCTCAAGGGTCTTTGTCGAAAGAGCTTCATTAACTTGCTTCCATGTTAGTGTTGACTCATTTTCTATAAAAAATTGAGTGTCTGCATATACTGGAAAATCTAATGGTGTTTGCTCAACTGCCTCCCTAGTACTGCTTTCAGTGGTCTCTTTTGAAGAATCTCTCTTTTGTGGCATGGTAACAGTGATTGTTGGGAGAAAGTGTTTCACAAGTGTGGTACCTATGGGACAAAAAGGACACTCATGGAAAACAAGCATTAGCTTCAACAAATCTATCTTGAAAGCATGATCAAGCAGCAAATTGGGCAACTAGAGAGAAGGATTGTGCAATTTTTATCAGCAAGGGAGACTAACTGATTGTGGGAACTGTGCATTGCGTAGTCCTAGTAGCCAAGGATGAATCTTGAGGCTCGAGACTAAGAGAGAATGCCCATTGTGCAATCTCAATGGCCAGGGTGACAGGTTGACCCTTAGAACTGCACAGTGCACAATTGGGGCCAACCTATTATGTGCATTGCGTAGTTCTAGAGGCTAAGCTTGTGGTTTGAGCCTTAGGATTGCATAATGACTAGCTGGGCAAGACAAGATCTAACCAAGGAAAGTGTTGATCTACCTAGTGGAAGTGTGAAAAATGAGGAGAAGTGAATGATGATGTGAGCTTGAGTGACAAAATGACTAAGTATGAGTGAATCAATGTAGATCCAGTGCAGAGACTAAACAAACTGAAGGAAAATCAAGTATGTTAGGGGAGTCGCCGCAATAGTGACCATCGATGCAAAAAAACGAAAACCAATTTGACACTTGTGAAAGGAAAACAAAAACTTAGAAAAACACTTCTACAAGTTAGAATAAGTTTAAAATCTAGCAACCATGAAGAGAAATAAGTAAAACTATACTCACACAAGTGAAACAACAAAAAGCGACAGAAAAAGCTGTAAAAGACGATAAAAGCAAAACTCACCCAGAAAAATGATGACGACTAAACCTAAGGTTCCTTGATCTCATCGGGAATGCTAGAGCTCCAATATCGTATGCTCAAATGATATCTAGAGGCGTCGATTAACTAGATTTGAGCAAATGAGAGTTCATAACACACATGCCTAAAATGAAGGAAAAGCGACACCTGGCGAAAACTTCTAAAAATAGCAAGGTGCCACCTTCAAGAAAATAATAATGAATCCCTATTTCCTAGGGATGGTTTTTTCCCTTCATTTTTATTTCTTTTCATGGGAAACTTTCCATGCATGCTACCGAGAAAGATTGCGCAATTCTGGGGAATTGGGCAACTTTCTGGCTTAGTGCACTACACAGTTTCTGAGCTCAGTGAGGGATTGTGTAGTTTTTGGGAACAGTATTGGGATTCCTTCCATGCCTGTGCAGTTTCTGATCTCAAGGTTGACTGCTAGATTGAATTGTGCAATTCCAATCCTCAAGTCTGACTTCCTTCAAGGATTGTGCAGTTTTTGGAGGCAAGCCCATAAGTATTGTGTGACCAAGTGAGGAGGTTAGCTTGTGACTTAGAAATATCAACTAGATGTAAAATTGAGCAAAAACAAGCATAAATGAAAAAGATAAGTCTCAGTCAAATCATGAGTACTTGACAACAGTACAAGATAAGCTCCCATGGATAGGAAGGAAGGCTCCAAACTTGAAGCATACGAAAAATTTTGGAGGGTGGTTTTGGCTGCTACAATGGAAGCATAACTTCTTAGTCAAAGTTGTATTCTTCAATAAAGGAGTGATGGTAGACCTCATGTGCCTCGCCATTGTGTTATTTTGTGATCATCCATGACCTATGAGCCAAAGGAATACCCTCTTAAGAGAAGGTATATGTTATGTTATTATGCTCCTTATAAATATGAAAGGAAAATAAAGAGATAAAAACATATTTCAGATGATTTATATCATTCACCAATGGTTGGATCTTTGAGTTATGACATTTGCGTGTGCCTATTATCCAATTGATGGTCAACTATGAGTCCCCAAATACTTGAAGAGAATGAATGTTTTGTTCATGAGAAAAGATTAGAAAAATATTACAAGCCATGAGTTCGACATAGTTATTAGTGCCCTCACCAAGTCCCATATTAAGGTGGAAATAATGGTTTTCATATATGTGTAGAACAACACCCCCACCAAAAAATTTTGGTTCACCATGTGTTGTCTGATTGCAAAAATCCGAAGGTATGGATATTTCAATTTGAGGAGCAAGGTAATCTCTGGTCTATTGCACAACCTTTGGATTTGGTAGGTGATAAAGCATGGTGACGGATTAGGTAGTAGTGGTTTTCAGAGGGATTAGGCGATTGTTAAAGATAATCTTGTTTCTGGGAAGACAGATTCCCCAATAAGAGAGGAGGGGGAGGATGATGAATTCTTTGACTTCTCTAGTATTATATCATGATTTCCAAGCCCCCATAAGGTTTGGTCCAGACCAAGTACATGCTCAACATAGTTTGACTGTGAAAAAGTGCTAGAGAGCCTAGGAGTAAGGGAAATCTATCAAAAGGTGGGAGATAGTTTCCTCAATAGATTTACAAAGGTTGCACCAGCCAAACCCCTAATTTTTTTGGTCTTATGTTGAGTAAATCCCGGGTCGAGATTTTTTTTCTATGGCACACCACATAAATAGTTAGGATTTGGTTGGGAATATGAGCTTCCATAGATTTTTCCACCAATCCTCTTGTAATTATAGTAACCAATTTGTTATGAGGGTGAGATAACCTTCTTTGGTAGTGTAATTCCATGAGGGAGAATGAATCCATAACAGTTCATCTAGATTGATTGTAAGGTAAATGTGGGCCTCCCTTATGGCATCAATATAGGCAGACTAGTACCTTCTAAACACCAGTGGAAAGTTTCATTGGCCACTTGAGAGCCATTGTTGTTCTCTTTGTGGATTCTAAAGAGGATTTATTGACTGATCAAAGGTGTAGAACCCTCTGTCATGTAGGAGGATTATTATGTCCTCTGGAATATGGTGAGCATTATTACTTTCGATCCATTAATCCATTCCTAGATAAAGACATGTACCCTCCCCCACTTTCCAGGGTAGTCCCATTTCCAATGAGGGGGAAGGAGGTACTAACAACCCTCCATGTGATAGAGGCATTATGCATGTTCTTATTGTTACTTTGAATCCAGTCTTCAAGGAATAAGGGGAAGATGTATTTCTTGTATACCACAAAATGCCATAATATTTGAGTGGAGAGAAGTTTCCATATGACCTTCACTACCAATGCTTGGGAGAAATAGGAAAGGTGTTTTAGACCCCAGCCCCCCCATGCCTTGGGCGTGGAAATTTTGTCCCATTTTACCCAAGGAAAGGAAAACTTCTCTAAAGAACCTTATAAGAAATTGTAGCAGAAATTTTGAAGTATTTTAAGAGTTCCTTTTGAATCCAAGAAAATGACATCCAATAGATAGGTATAGATTCTAGGATGGATTTGATAAGCATTATGAATCTTTCTCTATATCTCCAGCACATGCTCCAAGATTTTAGCATTTTTATGATTTTAGCCAAGATCCATTTCCAATAAACATTGATGTAGGAGTTTGGTTTAAGGAGGAAGTCCAAGTATTTAAAACCATTCTCCATGTTAGCCAAATAGAAAGGAAAAAAGTGTTGATGGATCCTCAACTTCACTACACTGATCCCAAAGGGACTAATGGAGGATATGAGATGGTTTTTATCATACACATGGTAGCTTTAAAGAATGCAATAATGCCTTTGATTACTCTTACGTCTCTTCATAATCCATTGTTGAAGATAAGGACATCGTTGAGAAAAAGAATATGAGTGATATGGAGGGTAGGGGAAACCTTGATTCCTTGAATTCCAATCCTTCTACAAGCTTCCTCTAGGGATCATCTAAGACCCTAGGATACCAGTAGAAAGAGGATGGGTGAAAGTGGGAAGGTTTGTGTTAAACCTCATTTTGTCTGAAAGATAGGGTAGGGAGGGCCATTTATCAGTACAACAAAAGATTTCATAGAGATACAACTAATGATCCATTTTACGAAGTCCAACTTGAAGCCTAGGTGGGTGAGGAGGAGTCGAATATAAATCCAATTGACTCAATCAAAGACTTTAGAAATTTTGTTAGATTGTGGAGGCCTTCCTAGGAAACCCCTGTGGCTTCATGAATTTGTCTCCCCTCTAGGAAAGAAAATAGTTCCTTGGATATTGAGTTGGAGAGGATGAGCTTGAGCCATTGAGCAATGATTTTGGCAATGGATTTTTATATACAGTTGCAGAGTGAGATAGGGTGGAAGTTGTCAAAGGTTGAGGGATCATCAACCTTGGGATTTAAAATTGTGAAAGTGGAATTGAAGGATGCCTAAATTTGGTCGGTAGTTCTCAATTCCTTAATGAATCAGAGAAGGTCTTCGCCTTAGATATCAAATAGCGCCAGAAATAATTCAACAAACTACAAATTTGGGCCCAAAATGTTGTCCCTTTGAAAACTTCCTGAGACCTTCATAAGATATTCAATAGATACATTGTCCATAAGGTGATCGTCGTCTTCAAGATCATCAAATCTAGGGAAGAAAAGGGCCATATGAACCACCTCGACTATGGAGGCCCCTAGTGGTTCCTTGAATAGGGCACTGAAATGGATTTTCCCAATCTTTGTGAGGTCTTCAAAAGAGGAGACATTATTCCCCTTTGAAGCCCTCAACTCCTAGATCATGTTGCTAATTTTTCTCCATTTGATATAATTTTGGAAGAACCTAGTGTTCTTGTCTCCAAATTCTAGCTAGATAGCCTTGATTTTGAGCCTCTATGTGGCTTCAATGTCTACCAAAAGAATTTTCTAGGTGTAGCAGTATTTCCCTACATTCCTTTGTTTCATAGTCTTTGGTTTCATCCTTCGATATATCTTTTAGATCGGATTCCACCTCTCTGATTTCCTATGAGTCCCTCATACTTTTTTTGATTGACCACTTTATGTTTCCTCTTTACCATATTTGAGGTTCTTAGCAAATTGGCCACCTGTCGAGACATCTGATAGGAAATTAAAAGGCTGCCAAGTTGATTCACATGAGATCCATAAACTTTTCATGTTTAAGCCAAAAGGAGTTGAGTTTGAACGGATTAGGGGGTCTGTTGTAAAGCTCTAAAACAATTGCTAAATCTTTAATTCTCTAGAACTTTAATATGCATTGGAGAGAATTTCTAGATCTTTAATATGCATTGGAGAGAATAAAATTAATATTCCATATCTTTAATATGCGAGCATCCTTTAATATTATAGAGAGTCAGAGCATTAATTTCTTTGCATTACGAAGAGTGTTCATCTATTATACCACCCTTCTTGGCATTATGCAGTGTTCAATGCTTGATTGGTGGTTAAAGTCTTTTATCTATATATAATTATCAAGTCTTTTATATATATATAATTACAGCGTTCAATACTTAATTGCAGCGTTTAATGCTTGATTGCAGCCTTTTATTCATATATAATTGCAGTGTTCAATGCTTGATTGGCAACGTTGAGCTTGGAGAGCATTGAGCAGAGTTCATTATGGAGAAGCCTTCATTAAATTTATATCAGGGAGAGTGTGTTATCTAGAGTGTGTTATCTATTGCATATTAATATATTATGGAGAATTTTTTGTAGCTATTCAAAAGAAAACATATTATGGAGAGCGTTTTGCAATTATTCACGATATTTTCTCTTGTGATCTTTTCAAATTTGTTTGCCAACTTAATATATCATTGTTATATGGTAGTGGCTTCCTCTTGGCTTATTGCATGGTCCAATATTATTGTCATATGGCAGTGGCTTCCCCTTGGCTTATTGTATGGTCAAATATATCATTGTTATAAATGGCAGCGACTTCACGTTGGCTTATTGCATGGTCAAATATATATGGCAGTGACTTCAAATGTGTTATATGGTAGTGACTTCAATGAATATTCTGTTGAAATATGTTGATGGACAGGTAGGTGGATGGACTGAAGCATATAAACATCTTGTTTATGCGATAGTGAGAGGTGAAGCGCACATGGTTCCTTATGCTCAACTTGAAAGGGCATTAATTTTGTTTCAAACGTTCCTATCTGGCAAGCCTTTGCCTCAACGCTTATCTAATTACATGCATCAAATCCTAAGATTAGTGAATGGGAGATATTATTGATGTTGTCCCAAATTCAATGTCTGATTTCTTTTGTTGTAAAAGATTACATGCAATAAATGCAAATCCTAGAAAATGTGAACATAATTGAGAAGCTTACACTACTGCTAGAATATTGTGATGATTTACACCAAGGGTATTTCTATACAAGTGGAAAAGTTTGAAGGATGATGATGTTCAGTAGAGGTGCTCTTTCACTTAATATTTGCAGCAGAAATCTCATGAGAGAAACATAATTGTAGATCATATATATTTTTCAAGGTTTTATGCCATAATTTAAAATATTATCTTGTCCAATGGTTGCATCGTCAACAATGTGAAAGAAATGATGGAAGCAGAGGGATTGAAACAAGTGATTATGGACGTTGCTTACAACTATTGCTTAGCGGCTATAATGAAAATCTAATATAAAAAAATTACATCACAATGCTCCAATTAAAGTTCATTAGAATTCATCGTAGCAATGCAATGAAAGCTAAAGATTTTGTGGAAATGGTTGAGGGTATCCATCATGAAGATTGATTTTGTTGTAGTTTTGAATATTTTATGAAAAAAATGGGAGAGCACATATGAAGAACAAAATTTGAGCAGTTTACACAATCAGAGAGCTTTGTTCACTCTTAAAACCCCTTGCTATTGATGTTAAAGCAAGAGGTAAGGAGAGGTTGTTAAAATTGGTTCTCAAGACAAAAGGAAGAGGATCAAAATGTTGCCACCAATTCCAAAGGGGGAGATTGTTGGCATTGATGTAAAAAGAGCAGCAAAAGCAAAGGAGCAACAAAGGAATAGCAAAGGAGCAGCAGCTACTAAACAAAGATATGGCATGTTGATTTATACATTGTGTGTACATGGCATTGTGTTGTTGAGCCGAAGATTGATTGAATGAAGGAACAAAAAAAAGAGCAACATCAAGGAATAGAAAAGGAGTAGCCACAAGAGAACATGTTGATGCTTGCATATATGATGTTGATTAATACATTGTGTACATTGTGTTGGTTAATTTTTGTATGTTTATGATGATGATTACATGTTGTTATGCTTTCTTGATAGAAGTGGTTATATTGTTGTTGCCTTAATTTGTTAGTATAAAGGAGCAGCATGAAGTTTGATCACCATATGTGTGTGATAAGGTATTGTTATGCCTTGGATGTGAAGGAGACTTGATTAGTGCTAATTAGTGAAGCAGATTGATTAGTGCTTATTAGTGAAGAGTGTGTGCATATGGAGTAGTGGCTAATGGTAAACATGTATGCATATGATGAGTGAGATGTTGTGATGCAAGGCAAAGGCAAGGCAAGGCAAGGCAAAGAAATGATGCAACCCAAGACAAGATGCAAGGCTAAGGAAAAGTCATGAAGAATTTGTGATGCAAAGGGTGATGGAAAAGGAACAGCAGCAAAGTATGTCTGATATGCCATCTTTGAAGAGTATCTCCCTTAATGGGTTTCCACTTACTTTTGGTGTTCATATGTGATGCTTTTATATGTTGATGTGATGTTTTGGTTCACATATTTTTTGTTGTTCACGTGTAAAATTTGTTATTCATAATGTGTTAAGTTACTCATTTAAACGTTCACTTAATGAGTTTGAAGAAAAAAATTTAAGGTCTATGAATGTTCTAAACTAATTCACCCCCCTCAGTTTAGTCAAATTTTCATCTTTCATAATTTAATATAACCAAACCCTCTGATACCATAACCATATATCACTTTTTGATTCCATAGTCATATATTAAAACCAAAATGATAATACAGTACCAACATAATCCAATACAAATAGATGACTACACTACTTCTTGTTCCTCCATTAATTTTCATGCCACCAATATACATAAAATATGAAATTACAACACAGTCAATGACATATAAATGTGACGTGAGGAGAAATCATAATGATGATTCAAAAGTTAAAGTAATTTTATTCTAAGGGACCATACCTACTTACTTTAATTATGATTTTTTGCATTGAAATTGGAGAGGATTTGAAATGATTTGCAAATTTTAAAGAATAGTTGTAAGTGTTAACAAATAGTACTTCTAAACATATTATATTTTATGAACTTTTAACTACTTTTTATAAAACTGCAACCATAAAAAGGTGTGTAAGTAACATAGGTAAGTATAACCCACAAGTTGAGCTAGCCACATTCCATTTTACAAAATGATCATAGTAAAATATTTCACTTGATAGCACAACCACGCCCAATTCTTATAATATATGAAAGGAACATGTGTAGATCAGAAGATACTAATCCTGAATTTATTGCACAAGCTAAGGGATATATTTTATCCTTGAGATTTTTAATAAGTTATTGTTTGTTAATACAATAATATATCACCTACATTGAGCAACATATTCTCTTTTAATTATTATAGTAAGATTATTTAGAAAAATATTTTGCAATGAACATGTAGATTTTTATTGTAGATTCAACAGCTTATGAGATATACTACAACACAAGACAAGAATCTGCTCTACTCTTCAGCAGAAACCAAAATTGATCGATGAAAACAATAAGCAGAAAAAGAAGAATACCAGTTGCACATAACATAATATTTCTCTGGGGAAAGAAACTACTCAAAACCCTGACTATCTATATTACATTAACTAGAAGATCTGAGAAGAAAATACAATGCTTGTTCATCCTCGAACAATTCTTGCACTAGTACAATCTAACTCTATGCTTCTTAGGCAGACTTTGGCCAACACTTAGCCAATTTACCAGTCTTCCGAGCCCCTACTTCCTTGCGCAATTCCTAAGATAATTTGCCTCTATTTAATGTGGAAATTCCACCTCCATAACTATGCAATCCAAACATAGGTCCTCAACTGATTGCATGCACCATCTATACAACTCAGGAAATTATACAACTGATAATACATTATCTCTGAAGTCTAATCTCAATTGGGTCTTCCGCTGAACTAACATGCACGAGTTTTATGATTGAATCTTCAGTTAAGTGGTGTGGTACTCGTGATGCACTGGTGTACTACTCCACTACTAGACCTCTACTAGTTCCTCCAATAGTTAGAACTAGTTTAACTGACTATAACTCAGTTAGATTGAGTTATCTAGTTACAATTCAAAACAACTCAACCTGGGCCCCTAAAATTTAGGGATCGCTCTACATGACTCTAGATAGACTTCCAACTCGAATTTCCTAAGTCAATTAATTCAATTTAACTTAATTAACTATTACACGTTGTGTTTGGTTATTTAATTAACTTTAAATTACTTGCATAAATTATCAATCAAAGCTAGTAAGTTGATGAAGTGTAAGTGCATTGTATGTGTTAGAAGTCCTTGGTTATTCACACCTATAAATTAAACTGAGATATCGAAATATAGATTATAAATTACTTTATTGGATTGCACATGATTAGAGAAATTATTCCTAGAAAATAAAATGACCACACTCTTTTATCAAAGACTACTTATGAAAAATCTCACACTCTGCTTCAAATAAAACTTTCACCATTCTGCATCAAAATAAATCAATCCCACACCTATGAAAATTAATTGCACTAAAAATTATATCTAATTATGAAATCCACACAACCTATGAAAGTCTCATAACTATAAATCTATCTCACACTAAATGAAATTTAACTCAAAAAAACACACACACACACTCTCTCTACTATATGCCTGAATTATTCTTTGAAAGAAACTCAATTTTCTAAAGGAATCAAATCATCTATCATAATAACACGCTCTTTCATGAAAATCCAAAATGAATTGAAAATATATTCTCATTTGCTCAAAATCATAAATCACTCTTGCTTGAAATAAAACCTGTAATCAAATCCTCTGTTTTTAATATTTACAATTTTAATCTAAATCCAAAATCTCATTGTTTTTATCGTTACTCATTAAACTAAATTCATGTGCTCTTTAATCAATAAAGAAAATGTTAACAAGACAATCACACTACTGCTATTTAACTCAAAAATCAACAAAGGAAAATTTTCTACAGGATGCATCCAGAAAATAAGCTTACGAAATTATATAGGAAAATTCTACTTAAAACCATAAGAGAACCTTACTACTTGAGGGGTGCCTCCACAAGAAGATGGTCACTATATCCAATTGAACAATCAACCATGCATCGAAGTAAGAAGGATTATTTAGAATTGAACTGAGAAAGAAGTTTTTAATTCTCACTGTCGCATAAAAAAAATCATTGTCTTTATGTTTCCTTACGAAGTCTTTTTATAAAGCTCGTATCATTAAATGTTCAGAGCTTCATGCCTAGCTTCACTTAACAAAATACTAAAATTAACTATGAAAGATATCATAATGAAATTTTCTTACAATTTGCTATTAACAAATCAAATCGTTAGGCATATATATCATTCCTCGCTCACCCGTATAGCTGACAAAGTTGACTTTTGTATTTGACCACGTAACTGGAAGCTTCCTTTGTTGATCAGGTTCATGAAGGTAGGAAGGAATTGTGGAGTACATTGATCGTTATCTTCCCATATATTTCTCGCTCCAGCTGGCACCTTAGAACCTATGAAACAATGGACTTAACTGTAGAATTAAACATTAGTTGCAGAATCATCCTAATCCGATAGCTAAAACAAATATTAGACTAATAATAAAGAACATTATTAACTTATGAAATAGAAGACTTTTTATATACCTATCATGCCATAGATTCTGTGATTTTTTTTCCCATTGAGTGATTATGATGATCAAAAAGGAGTAAAATAGGTGGAAAAAGGGTGTCAAAAGAAGCAATTATGAGGCTCAACATTCTCCCCACACAGAGGTCATTGCATGTCTTCATGCAAAAATTCAAAACTGATAGTCTTTCTTTGTCACTGCACTCCTTCAAAAGCTTGAGCTAGAACATCCAAGTTTGTTTTCTATACCTTCTTCTTAGCAACTTCCATCCTAGGCTTCTTCTCAAAATTTTGTATTTCAAACTTATAACCTTCCTCTTGAGAGACTTGTTCTTCTACTTTAATGTTTTGTTCTTTTCATACCATAATCTTAGATGCAACAAAATGTTATCATTTTTGGTTCATTGGATTTCATTTTGCACCTTTAATGTCTCATGTTCCTGTTTTAGATGTTTGTTCAGTGTCTCTTATTCAAAAAAATTCTTGCTTCAAAGTATTCACAATTACAGATTTTTATGGACTATCAGACTGAATTTATTTTTCTTGAATTGAAGAAGAAGATGCCTTTTATGTAGCCTTTTTCTCTAGAGACTCAATATAATCATATATATCCTACTGTACTGAGTCAATCTTTGGTGTTCTTCTCACTGGATTATCAATTGGCGATGACACTGGTGATAAAGCTGGTGATGGAACCTCTGGTTCCTCCTCCTCTTCCAAATTAACAAACTTTGTGAATTGTTGAGATGACTCCTTTACCATTTTGTTAAGTCTTGCGCTTCTCCTTATGGTAAATGAGAGAAGAGTTTGTTTTTGAGTTTTCTTCTATTCTATAGTGGCCTTCTTTGTTTCCTATGTTTTCTCCTTGGGTGTATTTTCTTCTTTTTCACTGACTTTCTTTCTTCTAACAATTTTCTTCTTTAGATTTTCTAAAACATTTGTAAGAGGAATTTCATCTTCTGAATGTTGCTCTGGTTGAGGTGGGTTATCAGTAGGGTTTTCAGACAATTTTCTTCTGCTTCTCCTTATCTTATTGCTACTTAGTTCTTCTTTCTCAACTTATTTAAAATGATTTCTAAATAGAAAATTCTCCCAATTATCTCTTGGACTCTCAAGATGGGCTTCAATAAGCATATTTACAAGGCTATGATGATATAGAGTGTTTTCAATGGACTAGATTTTTCTTTGTGTATTATTAGACATCTTCCTCAAGCTATTAAGTAGAAAATAGGGTAAATTAATTTCATTTCCTTCAAGAAAGTGAATCATTAAACGAACATGGCAGAAAAACATGCTACCAAATCTATCCTCACAAGTAATGAACTTTTGAATCACTAACAGTAAATTCCTCCATTTACTCTTTAGAGTTGTGTTCGGAATACCCTTTTTAAAAATAGTAGTATCCATACCTGGATTCTTTATAAACACACTCCACTCATTCCCTTCAATACCCATGTTTTTGAACCACCTTTCGCCAATTCTCAGTAGTCTAGTCACCTCGGCCATGAAGGACTCTGTCACAACAATTTTGATGTCCCCAATTTCTGCTTTAGTTCCATCAAAGGCTCGAGCAAAAGATTTGGTTACCTATCTGTCACAACCATCAAATTTTTCTATAAAATCTAGCCACTGCACTTGCTGCAGGCATTTGCTTGACCTGCACGTAGCCTTCCATAAATTTATTTCCATTCGGCTCTACTCTACCAATGGCTCCCATGTTGGCAAAGTCTTGCTTCACAATTGCTTCTTTCACAGGGTTTGGAATGGTATTAGGTTCAGAAATATGAGTATGGATAGGAGAGTGAAATGGAAAATGGAGATGAGTGAAACAGCTCAGGGAAATGAGTGAAATAGCTCTTAAGAAACAGAGTATAATGGATACGAGCGAGCGAAATTACCAATGAAGTAGGGTTTCGAAAATGAAGTGTTTGTGTGATGATGAATGGTGTCAAAAGAAGCAATTATGAGGCTCAACATTCTCCCCACACAGAGGTCATTGCATGTCTTCATGCAAAAATTCAAAACTGATAGTCTTTCTTTGTCACTGCACTCCTTCAGAAGCTTGAGCTAGAACATCCAAGTTTGTTTTCTATACCTTCTTCTTAGCAACTTCCATCCTAGGCTTCTTCTCAAAATTTTGTATTTCAAACTTATAACCTTCCTCTTGAGAGACTTGTTCTTCTACTTTAATGTTTTGTTCTTTTCATACCATAATCTTAGATGCAACAGAATGTTATCATTTTTGGTTCATTGGATTTCATTTTGCACCTTTAATGTCTCATGTTCCTGTTTTAGATGTTTGTTCAGTGTCTCTTATTCAAAAAAATTCTTTCTTCAAAGTATTCACAATTACAGATTTTTATGGACTATCAGACTGAATTTATTTTTCTTGAATTGAAGAAGAAGATGCCTTTTATGTAGCCTTTTTCTCTAGAGACTCAATATAATCATATATATCCTACTGTACTGAGTCAATCTTTGGTGTTCTTCTCACTGGATTATCAATTGGCGATGACACCGGTGATAAAGTTGGTGATGGAACCTCTGGTTCCTCCTCCTCTTCCAAATAAAAAAACTTTGTGAATTGTTGAGATGACTCCTTTACCATTTTGTTAAGTCTTGCGCTTCTCCTTATGGTAAATGAGAGAAGAGTTTGTTTTTGAGTTTTCTTCTATTCTATAGTGGCCTTCTTTGTTTCCTATGTTTTCTCCTTGGGTGTATTTTCTTCTTTTTCACTGACTTTCTTTCTTCTAACAATTTTCTTCTTTAGATTTTCTAAAACATTTGTAAGAGGAATTTCATCTTCTGAATGTTGCTCTGGTTGAGGTGGGTTATCAGTAGAGTTTTCAGACAATTTTCTTCTGCTTCTCCTTATCTTATTGCTACTTAGTTCTTCTTGCTCAACTTATTTAAAATGATTTCTAAATAGAAAATTCTCCCAATTATCTCTTGGACTCTCAAGATGGGCTTCAATAAGCATATTTACAAGGCTATGATGATATAGAGTGTTTTCAATGGACTAGATTTTTCTTTGTGTATTATTAGACATCTTCCTCATGCTATTAAGTAGAAAATAGGGTAAATTAATTTCATTTCCTTCAAGAAAGTGAATCATTAAACGAACATGGTAGAAAAACATGCTACCAAATCTACCCTCACAAGTAATGAACTTTTGAATCACTAACAGTAAATTCCTCCATTTACTCTTTAGAGTTGTGTTCGGAATACCCTTTTTAAAAATAGTAGTATCCATACCTGGATTCTTTATAAACACACTCCACTCATTCCCTTCAATACCCATGTTTTTGAACCACCTTTCGCCAATTCTCAGTAGTCTAGTCACCTCGGCCATGAAGGACTCTGTCACAACAATTTTGATGTCCCCAATTTCTGCTTTAGTTCCATCAAAGGCTCAAGAAAAAGATTTGGTTACCTATCTGTCACAACCATCAAATTTTTCTATAAAATCTAGCCACTGCACTTGCTACAGGCATTTGCTTGACCTGCAGGTAGCCTTCCATAAATTTATTTCCATTCGGCTCTACTCTACCAATGGCTCCCATGTTGGCAAAGTCTTGCTTCACAATTGCTTCTTTCACAAGGTTTGGAATGGTATTAGGTTCAGAAATATGAGTATGGATAGGAGAGTGAAATGGAAAACGGAGATGAGTGAAACAGCTCAGGGAAATGAGTGAAATAGCTCTTAAGAAACAGAGTATAATGGATACGAGCGAGCGAAATTACCAATGAAGTAGGGTTTCGAAAATGAAGTGTTTGTGTGATGATGAATGGAAAATGGGATTTTCTGGCTAACTTCATTGATATGACATGATATTTATAACTCAGTCAGAAGTTAGAATAGTAATAATTATTTCGAATGGTGGTACAATGTCTATATTATTTCATAGTGTAATGTTTTTACCTTTATTATTAAATCCAATATTTGCATACCTTCAAACTTGTGATTCTAATACTTGATTGTTCTTGTGAAGTTTTCCTCAGGTGCTTCCACTGTGGACTCAATCATTTCCTTCTGCTAAAATATTCAATCATTCCATTCGGTGATTCCTGTCTATATTAGCTGTAAAATTTCATCAAAGCTGCATATTCTAAGCAATTATGTAGCTACTTATTTGGACAAAAAAATGGGAATTAGAAAAGGATTGAAAAAGAAAATTTAGGGTGCCAAATTACTTAGTTTTCATCTTAGATTTTCTATATAAACATGCCAACAGAGTTGGCTTCATATATATATATATATATATATTATATATATAATATATATATATATATATATATAGATATTAAGAAAAACAAAAAACTTTACAAATCAAGTTGGAGAGGAAGCAAAGTTCTTCCTAATCAGCTTCAAATCAATATTGTCTTCACTCTTTCTTCATCAATGATTTTGATCCTTACTGCACCATTATCAAATACAGTTTCAATCTCATAAGGCCCGAGCCAATGAGTTTGAAATTTTCCTTAAAAATCTTTAAACTTTGAGTCAAAAAGTAATTCCCAATATCTTGGCTGAAATTTTTTTTCCTTTATGTACTGGTCATGCCACCTGGATCTTTGTTGTTGAACTATGTTGGTTCTTTGAATAACATCTTGTCTTATCTCGTCTAGTTCATTCAGCTTCTCCATTCTTTGTTTTTGTGCTTTAGATAGATCAAGACCTAATTTAACAGTTGTATTGAAGGTCTTTACCCAGAACTCAATAGGAAATAAGACTTGCTTCCCATAAACCATTTCATAGGGAGTATGTCCTGTAATGTTTCTCCATGTGGTATGGTATGCCCATAAAGGTTCTAGAAGCTTTTCTTCCCCATTTGTTATATGCAGATGCACAGTCTTGGTAAGAATTGCTTCAATTACTTTATTGGTGGATTCCACCTACCCAGTTTCATGTGGATGATATGGAATGGACTTCCGATGTTTGATTTTATATTCCTCCGTTATCTTTTGTACCAAATTGGATGTAAATTGAGTTCCTTGATCTGTCACAATTTTCGCTGGGACACCAAACGAGTAAAAATATCCTTGAAAAGAAATGAAACTACAGTATTTTCAGTAGCAAAAGAAAGTGCTTTAACTTCTACCCTTTGTGTAACATAATCACTGCAAACAATAATGTACCTTTTTTGTTTGGATGGTGGATTAATTAGACCAAGAAAATCTAGAGCCCATTTCTCAAAAGGTCCAATGAGTACCTTAGGTTACAAAGGCATTTCATCTAAAGGAACAGGTTTCCCTATTCTTTAACAACTATCACATCTCTTAACATATTCTTTGGCATCCTTGAAAAGGGAAGGCCAATAACATCCTAACAGAAGGACTTTGTAAGAAGTTCTTTTGTCAATGAAGTGTCCTCCACATGGCTCATCATGACAAGCCTTTAATATTTCTGGCACTTCATTTTCTCTGACACATCTTCTAATAATAATATATGGCCATGTTTTGTACAATTCTCCATTTATCAATGAGTAAGATCATACACTAATTTGAATTACCTTTCTTTTCTCTCGAGGAGACAAATATAATGGTAACTTCCCTGTAGCCAAATATTTAGCAATATCTACAAACCAAGGAGACTTAATAGATATTGCAAAAAAGATATTCATCAAGAAAATTATCTTCTATAGGTATATCATTATTATCATTTTGAATCCTAGATAGAAATTCAAAAAGTGTATTTTGTTTTCCAGGTCGATCCAAAATAGTAATATTGAATTCTTGTAACAACAATAACCATCTTGTAAATTTGTCATTAGTAATTGGTTTATTCATTAATTACCTAATTGCAAAATGATTTGTATGTACAAACGTTTCAAACCCAATGATGTAATGTCTGAATTTGTTGATGGCATGGACAATAGCTAAAAACTCTTTTTCTGTTATAGTATAGTATAACTCTGTAGGAGTCACATTTTTATTGGTATAGTCAATGGCATAAGGAGTTAAATATTTTTGTCCTAGTATAGCTCCTAATGTTGTATCTGAACCATTTGCTGAAATGTGAAAATGTAATTTCCAATTTGGCCCTCTTAGAATGGGTGTTTCATAAATCTTTTCTTTCAATGTTTCAAAAGATTTTTGGCAATCAGAACTCCAATTGAATTCACAGTCTTTTGTGAGAATTTTGAAAAGTGGAGATGCAATTTTTGTAAATTTTCCTATGAATCTTCTATAGTAACCAGTAAAACCAGGAAAACTTCTAACATCTCGTTGACAAGTTGGAATTAACAATTTATAAATAACTTCTACTTTATATGTGTCCACTCTAATTCCATTTCCTGAAATATGGTGTCCTAAATCAATCCCCTCAATAAACATCATAAAACATTTTTCATGGCATAATGAGATATTTGTTTCCTACATCTAATGAGAAAATTTTCCAAATTTTTAAGAGCTTCTTCAAAAGAATTTTCATAAACCGTAAATCATCCATGTAAACTTCCACACAATCATGAATCCGATCAAAAAAAATTCCTAAAACTGCCCTTTGGAATGTTGCAGGTGCATTACACAACCCAAAAGGAATTACTTGGTAGGCATAGGTTCCCCATGGACAGGTAAAAGTGGTTTTATCTTGATTTTCTGGAGCTACCTAGATCTAGTTATATCCACTAAAACCATCTAGAAATGCGAAATATTTATTTCCTGCCAATGTGTCTAAAACTTGATCTATGAAAGGAAGTGGAAAATGATATTTTAAGGTAGCTTGATTAAATTCCCTATAGTCAATGCATACTCTCCATTTTCCATTCTTTTTTGGAATAATTACCAATGGTGAAACCCATTGGCTATCTAATATTGGATAAATTAATTTCACATTTAATAATTTTTGTAATTCCTCTTTAACAATTTCTTTCAAATTTGGATTCATTCATCTATGATGTTGTCGGATTGGTTTAGAATTTTCTTCAATGTAAATATGATGTATACAGGTAATAGGATCAATTCATTTCATGCCAATATATTCCCATGCATAAGCAAAGGAATGTTCTTGTAGCATATTTATTAAATCTTTCTTTTGAAATTCTTCCAAATTATTATTGATATTCAGGGTTTTTTCTGGAAAGATTTTTATTGGAGAATTGCCAAATTTTTCCATAGAATGTAAAGATAATTGACGAGATGATAAAAATTCAATATTGCATTGTTCTTGAAAACTTTAATTAGATTCACAATATGAGGAAGACTCATTATTTTCCATTAAATTCAAAATATGATCTTCTTCATCTATTTGTTAAGTAAAAAAGATTGGTCATATATCAATATCCTCATCTATTCATTCTTCACTTTCTACTTCTATTGTTGTTTTTGCAGGAGGATATAATGTGAATTTTTTGCTGAACTTCCATCAGAAATAAACATATCACCAGATCTATAACTTATAAAAGCATCAGTTGTAGCTAACCATGGTCTTTCTAGAATCAATGAATGTCCTCCTAAGTTACTATTGGTTGTTAGAATCATAAAATCAACAGGATACTCCCAAGAATCTAAGGATACAAATATGTCTTCTAATACACCATCAGATTTAATAACATATATTCCTACTAATTTCAACAATGTAGGTGTATATTGAAGATTAGGAAGTTTCAGTTGATTCATAGTTTGTTTACTCATGATGTTTATAGCTGCTCCTAAATCAATCACTGTATTTGGAATTTCAGTACCATTGTTACGTGTTTTCACAATGGGACTTCCTGGATCAGGGTATTTCTGAATTGTTGTTTTTCCCATCATGATATATGAAATTTTTCCAACTAACAGAATTCTTTTGATTTCTTTTCTCTTTATTCCTAGTCTTTTAATACTAAACTCCTTACCCGGATGCGGGTGATAACAATGGCATTAATGGTGATTAGATGGAAGGACGGCGGGAGGCCTGGCCACATGACCGTCCGCGTCCCCTCCCAAGCTAGAATGAAGGGAATTCGTGATGACTTGCAGACGCCATTAATTGGGTGCTCCAGTCGAGATTTCTCTACCAAGCTCAAGGCAATGGCCTCCATAGACCATTATGCAATCTTTCCTCCTCTACTCAATAGCACTTTCCCTCCTCAAGCAGCGGAGCCTTGCTCATGAACCATCATTGGAAGCTGTTGTTGGCTGCTCAGTTGCATGGATGTGGGAAATGGGTATCATTCCTCCCAAACCATTCACTGTAATTTGATTCCAACCCAGAATTCCTCAGCTCTCTCTCTGCATAGCCATTCCTCTGGGCCCCCAACTGATAGCTCTGCGACGAACTCCATCATGGTGCGCATCTGCCATCGCATGTGAAGTAGAAGAGGGGGTAGTCGTGGCGGAAGCTTCCGTCCGCCAGCCACGCCCAGCCCTGAATCTGCCTCCCCCTCCCCTTCTCCTGACATCTCAAATCCATACAGCACCTTCTCGAGCTGGTATCCAGATACCCGCAGTGGCCGAGGGCGGGCTCATCTCCAGGGTGCCCGCAGGAGGGACACAGCAGTCCATAAAGCAAATTTTCCCCTTCCCCCTCACCCCGCCTCTCACACGACTCAATTTCACTTCCATAGCACTCTTCGCAGGCCTGTTATCACCGCCACCGTCACCATCACTTTCTTTGAGGAAACTGACCCACAGGAAGCTCTGCCAGGGAATAATGGTGAGCAGCAAAGGGCCGCTCAACGGAACAGGAGTGCCCGAGTCCCAGGCAAGCAACAGCTGGTTGAGGCCTTTGCCACCCTGCATGGAGAGGAGCTGGTTGGTAGTCAGCAGATTTTTGAAGGCAGGGCTGGAGACATGAAGGCAACCGGTGGCAGAGCAAGAGACACGTCTGGCTAGCATGCAGCAAAAGGCAGCTCTGCTAGCACTCAACCAGCTCGTGGAATTCAGCGCGGCACGTCTGCAGAGGAGGAGGAGTGGTACCAGTACGCATGTCTTATCGAGGAAGAGCCCGCCCCAGACGACCTCTAAGAGGTCCATCACGATTGACACTTAGCAGTCAGGTGTCGCCCTTCTGCCAGTTGGCGTTTTCTTATGCTTATTGGATGATTTTTGTCATGTTTTGTTTTGTAAAAACTTTCCTTTTGGTTGTTTTTTTCTATGTTTGGTATTTTTTGTCAAAACTAGTAACCCCTGTGTGGGTTTTTATCTACTTTCATGGACTGGTTTCCCCATTGATGGGGCAGTCGTGCTTAGACTGTGATATTTTTTTATAAATGTTGTTCAACATTGCTGAGGCTAGAGCCTTGATGCACTTTTATTTTGTTTAATATCAATAGAATAGTATTACATAGAAAAAAAAATACTCAACTCCTTATTTGTTGTTGGAAAAATTGGTATTTCCTTAATGGTTTGTACCAAAGGAATTTTTATACAAACATTCTTCAGCTCATCTAACATATCATAATCAAGCAATAAAATATGTTTTTCTACCCCTTTATCAATTTTTCATTTTTCAGGAAAAGGTGGTTTTGAAACAAATACTGAAGGTTGTTCCATACTAGGAGTTGGAATGTCATCATAATGTGTAGGGGTGACTTATTTTTGAATTTTTTCTTTTTCACTGAGAGGCTCTTCTTTTTCAGAGGCATTTTCTTTTTCATATTCCTGAATAGCAATTGTAGGGGACTTCTTTTCCAATACTCTACAAGATCTAAGTTGGAAATTGTTCAGATCTAGTGGAGTTATCATGTAAGTTTGGAAATTTTGTCCTTCCATATTGTAAACAGGTTATGAATTTTTATTATTATTTGGATTTGGAAGTGGTTGAGCAGGAAATTGATTTGGTCTTTGCGGGAATGGTAATGAAAGTTGTGGATTTGGATTCTGAGGTTGAGTTGGTTGAACATGTTGAGGAAAATATTGTGGTGGAAAAACAGGATAAGGTTGTTGATATTGAGGATATTGAGGATATTTGTCATAAGGATTTTTCCATCCTTGTGCCCAAGGTTGAGCCCAATATTGCCAAGGCATGGATGCAGTCCAATTGTTTTGTGATGGTTGTGCAAATGCTTGAGTTAAATCCCTGAGTCATATTTGGTTGTGAATTTTTCCGTGGTCTCTTAGCAATAAAACAGAGAGGATCTATCTGATTTGGTATTATTTCCTCTTGATAAACTGCTTTAAGACCTGGTATTGAAGGACATTCTTTTGTATCGTGATTTCTGCACATATAACATAGGTTTCTACCCTTTTTAAATCAAGAGGGCATTCTCTTAGAGCATGTTTCTTCCTACATTTGGGAAAAAAGATTGACAATGCTACATTTTCAGCATTTTGCTTGTTTTTCACTTTAAGGGTATCTATTTTTCACTAAGGCTTCCCAAATATATGTTTTAAAGTTTTCAAGCAAATTGCCTAATTCAGCCCTACTTAGAGTTCCAGTTACATATTTATTAATTCTAGACATGAGAGGATCTCTTGGATTTTTCCCAATTCTTGCCTTATCTCTTCAAATGTGTATGTGCAACTCACAAATGTCTCCAAACAATAACTGAGAAATATCTCCCTTACCCATAAAATTGAGGAGATCAATCCATTTATCTCTGATGGATTTTAATAAGAGATATTTCAAAGTTTCTTCATCTAGTTCATGCATTTTAGTCCTCTTAACATTATAAGAAAATATTTCAATGAAATCTTCAAGCTTTTCATCTTCTTCCTGCTTCATTTTAAAAACTTCATCCTTAAGACTGTGGGGCATACAATAATCCTTATATTTCTCTAAGAATGTAGTTTTCATTTCTTCCCATGTTCTTATAGAATGTGCTCCTAAGCCCATGAACCATTTTAATGTTGCATCCTTAAGAGTTGTTGGAAACAATTTCAACTTTTGAGTTTCAAGCAAGTAATCATAATATCGACACAAGACTTCAAACTCAAAGAGAAATGTTTCAGGATCCTCACTTATTAGTCCATGAAAGTTTGGAAGGATGGAGGGTGAGATATTTTTCATTGTAGTTGTCGTATCTTCATCGAGGATAAGAAATCCAAAGGGTTTTGGATCTCCCCTACCTCTCCTCTCCCTCTTCCTACACCTCTATTTCCTCCTCTTCCTCATCCAATCCTAGGTTGTTCACCATTAACATTATGTACCTCCCCTTCCCCTTCTCTATCCATTTTAGATTCTTCAGAACTAATATAGGGCTCCAAAATTGGGTTTTCTAGTTCTTCTTCTAGCTCTTCTAGTTTTGGTTCTTCTATCAATGGTAAGTTAAAATAAGTTTATTCCTCTTCTTCTTCACTTAGGATCTCTAGCTCTTGCCCTAGAATTCTTTCTCTAGTTGAAGATAGGAAAACTACTCTTTGTGTTTGGGATGTAGGATCTTCTTCTTCTATTACTGTTTCAGTTGATGAGGTTGGTGAACCTCTAGGTTAGACTTCAGATATAAGTAGCTCAAGAAGTTTATGTTTGCCTACAAATGATGGAATATGAGTTTGAGTGGGTGGTGTGGCACTACAAGGTCGTGGTGGGGTGAGTGGTGTTGTTGGGATTAAACTTTTACCTCTACCTATAAATCTACCTCTAGAATCTCTTTCCATATGCATATCATTTTTGTTTTTTTTAAACAAAAAAATACAAGACTCCTATTTACACTTCCCTGGAAATGCCGCCAAAATGTTTGGTAATTTAATTAACTTTAAATTACTTGCATAAATTATCAACCAGGGCTAGTAAGTTGATGAAGTGTAAGTGCATTGTATGTGTTAGAAGTCCTTGGTTATTCACACCTCTAAACTAAACTAAGTTATCGAAATATAGATTTTAAATTAAGTTATTGGAATGCACGAGTAGAGCAATTATTCCTAGAAAATAAAATGATCACACTCTTTTATCAAAGACTAATTATGAAAAATATCACACTCTACTTCAAAAGAAACTTTCACAATTCTGCATAAAAGTAAATCAAACCCACACCTATGAAATTAATTGCACTAAAAATTATATCTAATTATGAAATCCACACAACTTATGAAAATCTCATAATTATAAATCAATCTCACACTTGTAAAATGAAATTTAATTCAGAAAAGCACACACTCTCTCTCTCTGTTATATGTCTGAATTATGCTTTGAAAGAAACTCAATTTTATAAAAGAATAAAATCACCTATCATAATAACGCACTCTTGCATGAAAATCTAAAATGAATTGAAAATATATTCTCACTTGCTCAAAATCATAAATCACTCTTGCTTAAAATAAAATCGGTAATCAAATCCTTTGTTTTTAAGAATTACAATTTTAATCTAAATCCAAACTCTCACTGCTCTTATCGTTACTCATTAAACTCAATTCATGTGCTCCTGAATCAATAAAGAAAATTAGTTAACAAGACAATCACATTGCTTCTATTTAACTCAAAAATCAACAAAGGAAAATGTTCTGCAGGATGCATCCAGAAAATAAGCTTACGAAATGATATAAGAAAATTCTACTTAAAACCATAAGAGAACCTTACTACTTGAGGGGGGCCTCCACAAGTAGATGGTCACGATCCAATTGAACAATCAACCATGCATCGAAATAAGAAGGATTCTTTATAATTGAATTGAAAACGGAGCTTTTAATTCTCACTACCGCATAACAAAAATCATTATCTTTATATTTGCTTACAAAGTCTTTTTATGAAGCTCGTATCATTAAATGTTCAGAGCTTCATGCCTAGCTTCGCTTAACAAAATACTAAAATTAACTATGAAAGATATCATAATGAAATTCATTAATGATTTTCTATTAGCAAAGAAAATAGTTAGGCGTATATATCTATCCTCGCTCGCCTGTGTAGCTGACAGAGTTTAATTTTGTCTTTGACCACATAACTAGAAGCTTCCTTTGTCGATCTAGTTCATGAAGGTAGGAAGGAATCATGGAGTGCATTGATCGTTATCTTCCCATATATTTATCACTCCAGCGGGCACCTTAGAACCTATGAAACAATGGACTTAGTTACAGAATTAGAAATTAGTTGTAGAATCATCCCAATCCAGTATCTAAAACAAATATTAGACTAATAATAAAGAAAATTATTAACTTATGAAATACAAGACTTTTATATACCTACCATGCCATAGATTTTGTGATTTGTTTCCCATTGAGTGATTATGATGATCAAAAAGGAGTAAAATAGGTGGAAAAAGGGTGTCAAAAATAAGCAATTATGAGGCTCAACAAGTTGCTATGAGAATAGAATTTCGATTTAATTCAAGGAAAAATTAAATTGTAATTTCTAGATGTTATTTTTAACATTTCTTGTTTCCATTTTCGGCACTCTCTCTCAACAAGAAAGGAATTCAACTCTATCCCGATCTAGTACCTTTGGAATGTTCTACATGCAACACTTCTCTCTAGTGTTGTTGCTAATACAACTTCTGAAACTGAAAAAAATCATCCAACCTGAATCAATATGATGCATTTGTCACCAGAGTCTCTGACTATTACTAGCTCTACCTATGTCGACTAAAAACTCTGCACTTCTATTGACTCTGCCTCTGTGCCATATGCACTGTTGTCAACTCCGCTTTGCGCTCTCTAGTATTTGACTGTTGCTATCCTCTTCCTTCGTCACTCTAATATCTAACTCCATCAACCACCACTAATCCATCCTGCTATTGTGTATTGTGAGCTCCCGTAGCAAGGTAATTATCCATGAGACAAAACCTCTCAATGGACCCTACCCAAAGTTTTGCACCCTTAGGACTAATACTTCACATCGCACCACCTCTCACCTGGAGGTATGGTTGCATATGCTCCCTTTGCCCACTTGGCTTAAAATTTCACCCTACTAGAGGTCTTTGCTTGAGTGGATGTCTCCACTCGGTCTCCTCTCTGCTTCTCCAATTGTGGTTGCTCCACATCTTTCTGAGACTGCTTCTAGGGCTGCATGTTGAGAGGTAATTTATGCTCCCTCTCAACCACCAAGTCTCTAACCTTTGCCTTGCTCCTCAAGGATTTACATGCATCTTGTACCTCAAGTGCATACAGGTTCTTGACTAGCACGCCGATATGTTTTACCTATCCCATGACGATGCATCTAAGGAAAACCTTTCCCTTACTAAAAATCACATTATAGCCATGCTCTTCCAATACCGCAACGGAAACAAGATTCTTCTTTAGTCCTGGAACATACATCACATCTTAGATTCTGAGAGGGGAGCCATACTCCCTCTAAAAGGTAATTGTACCGATCCTGGTAGCGCTATACCTCCCATCACCTCCAAACTCTATGTTTTTCTTGAGGTCTTTCTCCTCAAAGTCACTGAAGAGATCTCTATTCCCCGTCATATGGAAAGAGGCACCATTGTCGAGATACCACATGCTTCCCATTACAGTGTTGGCCATGCATGCAATGAGGGTGAAATCAAATTCGAATTGTGAATTTAAAGCTTCACCTGTTGGTCTTGCTGCAACTACAAGATCCTTCTTGCTTGCTTTCTTCTGTGGGAAATTTGTTACAAAGTGCCCATACTTGTGACAGTGGAAACACTTGAATTTCGACAAGTCTTTCTTCTTTCCACCCACCTCGCCTTGGGAATTTTTTCCCTTGGTTTTCTTTCCTTTGCTCACCAATTAAAAGTCCTCTTCCACTTATTTGGACGAGGTCCCATCTTTGGTGTTCCGCCGAATATATTCCTGTACCAAATCCAACCACAGTCGTTCCCAATCTGGCATATTCTCCCTCCCATTGACAGAGTCCTAATAACTGTGAAAAATCTTGGGAATTCCTAGAGGAGCTAGGCTCACCATATCATCTTCGGAAACAGTAATCCTGACACTTCTAAGCTCATCCCGACAATGGTTGAACTTGGTCAATACTTTGTAAATGAGTCACCCTTCTCCATATTGATCTTTCTGAGTTTGTCCTTCAATGCCAAATTCCTATGGTCACTGCTATTTTGAAACAGGTTCATCACTGCCTTCCACATTGAGTATGGAGTATCCTTACCATGGAGACTCGAGACAATGTGGTCTCGAACTCCTTCCAGGATAATTATTCTTGCTTTTTCCACACACCTTCTCCATTCATCCAAATTTTTAGCATCCGATGTTGGAGGCTTAGGAATGTCATGATCTATGAATTCCTTCAGGCCATTATCTTACAACATTGCCTCCATCCTGTCCTTCCAAGCTATGTAATTGAGCTTCCCTCCAAGGTATACTCATGTCGCAAACCATAGAATGACATATTGCCGCTCTAATGTATGAACTTGCAAAGTCGATTTTCACCTGCAAAACAAACTTGAATTCTCCTTTTCTATATTGTCTTCAGCTCTAATTCCATGTAGATTTTTACTGTAGATTCAACGGCTTATGTGATATTCTAAATCACAAGACAAGAATCTACTATACTCTTCATCGGAAACCAAAATTGATTGATGAAAACAATAAGCAAAAAAGGAAGACTATCAATCGCACATAACACAATATTTCTCTGGGGAAAGCAACTGCTCAAAACCCTGACTATCTACATTGCATTATCTAAAAGATCTAAGAAGAAAATGCATGCTCAACCCGAACAATTCCTACACTAGTACAATCTAACTCTTTGCTTCCCAGGCTAACTCTGGCCAACACTTAGCCAATTTACTATCCTTCCAAGCCCCTACTTCCTTGTGCAATTCCTTAGAGAATTATCCTCTATTTAATGTGGAAATTCCCTTTGCATAACTATGCAATCCAAACATAGATCCTCCACTGATTGCATGCACCATTTGTACAACTCGAAAAATTATACAACTGATAGTACATTGTCCCTAAACTCTAATCTCAACTGGGTATTACTCTGAACTAACATGCATGAGTTATTTATGAGTGAATCTTTAGTTAACTGGTGTGGTACTGGTGATGCACTAGTGCACTACTCCACTACTAGACCTCTACTAGTTCCTCCAACAGTTAGATCTAGTTTAACTAAAAATAACTCAGTTAGACTGAGTTATCTAATTACAACTCAAAAGAACTCAACCTGGGTCCCTAAAATTTAGGGATCACTCTACATGAATCTAGATAAACTTCCAACTCGAAATTACTAGGTTAATTAAGTCAATTTAACTTAATTAACTATTACAAGTTTCTTTTTTTTTTTTTTCTATTGTGGTTCACGGCCTGCAACTGGCCGCTACATCCACAGGAACGGATCACGGCAGTTCCCCGAAGGGAACTGCTCGTCGGCTTTTTCTTGCTAAGCCTGGCCCCAAGGGCGTCGAGGATATTTGACCCCGTGACCTCCCAATTGGCAAGGTACTTAGCAACGGGAACTCGACCATTTGAGCTATCCCTTGGGGTTAACTATTACAAGTTTCTATGAAAATAGAGTTTCCATTTAATTCAAGGACAAATTAAATTGGGATTTCTAGATGTTATTTTTAACATTTCTTGTTGCCATTTTCAACAAAACATGGGTTGATACACCAAGATTTTAGTTGGTAAAAGTAACAGGCAACATTAATAGTTGGATATGAATCAATACGATCATGGTTCTTGGACTAATGATCACCTTGGAAGGGCCCACGGAGCTTTGGATTGACGGTGAATGGGTGTATTGTTAAGGCACTCCTTACGATAGGTCACCAGTTCAAATCCCCCGTGGGTGCTTAGGTAGTATTATATAGAAAAAAAAATGATCACCTTGGAAGGAACATATCAAGAGTCTATTGATCAATCAAAAATTAAAAGCATCATATGCAATCATGTCTCTTTCTTTGGTATAGTATGCCATGTACTGATAGGAGAAAAGTTGAGATGTATAAGACTGGGAGTAGCAAATCATACATAGATAAATAGAAAAAGAAATTACAAAAGAGAATCACCGAATTTGGGGCAGGTACCAGGAGCAACCTTGACCACAACCTTCCAAAGTTGGGTTTATTAATGCAATCTAAAAATTATCATTACTATTGAAAGAGAATCCTTATCAGAGTCTAAAGAAGTTGATTCATGAGCTCGCTTCAATGCGCCAGAAGAAACATTATTATTTATTATCTCTATGTTTGTCGAGGGAACATGGTTCACAACAGGATCCTTAGGAGACTTTTGAGGAGTTGAAGTGTGAACCCCATCCATCGAATGCATTTCATCATTAGATCCTCCATCATCTTTGTTTGAATCAAAGGAAGCCTCTCTCTCCATAGGAGGCGAGTCAAAAGGCTTCCAACTTTTAGATATGGAATTATGAATGTTTTGTTTCTACTCAAATTTGAGAAGACGGCAAGAATTTTGTAAATGTTGTGTTTGATGACATAAGCGATGGTGAAAAGTAGTATTCTCCTAGTCTAGAACCTAGGTCTAATGAAAATCCCCTATTCTTAGATTGATTTGGTCTAGAAACCCTTTACTGATATTGATTTCAATGAAAATTTTGCCATAAGTGTAAACCCCAAGCCGCCGACGAAAAGCATCAGTTGCAAGGAAATGGCCCAGGGAATTTCCAATGCCCTCAAAAAATGAGTAGTGTCATAACTTAGCAGGTATATTAGGAATTCAGACCCATATTGCAGCTTGGTAATCACTGCTATAGAAGGGTCAAAATCTAGAAACCAATAATAGTCCAACATTGCCCTGAAAGCAAGACCCGGATTCTAAATCTAATTTGTTTATAGCATTGCTTTGTAATATCACACAGATATATTTTCATTATAGTAACCGAATTTTCAAAAGTGATTTATTTTTTTCCCAAAAGATACCATAGAGAGTTGAACTGATAATGATTACTAATGTTAATGTTTATTTAATACTAGCTAACAAATCAATTGAATAAGGTGGATTTAACCTATGCAATTTACACATAATATAATTTAACTTGATTTTTTAGATAATCACCCAATCATATCAACTTAAATGAAGTTGATTAGCACCATGTATCTAACTCAAGATACTTTACCTCAATTGACAGGTAATGACTTATTTGTGGTAACAGAAAATTTCAAATGCATACCTCAGGGGAAATTCACTTATTAATTTGTTTAATGACTTATTGGATTTTTGCATCATCGTGCCTAGTATTGTTAAGGAGGGACGTTTTCATAATTAGTTGTTATGTACAGATTACCAGACTTCATCCATGTGGTAACTTAAAATTTCAAACGCATGCCTCATGGGAAGCTCAGTTATTGATTTTCTCAATGACTGGTTAGAGTATCTACATCATCATGCAAAGTATTGTTAAGGAGGGGATTTTTTCATAATTATATGTAATGTACAAATCACCAAACTGCGTGCATGTATTGTAGCCAACCACGATGGTTAAATAAATATTTTGTCCTTCAAAAACATTGCATTCATCAAAGAATATGAATAAAAGATAAACCAAACGTTACTTGTCCTACGTCCTCATCGATTACGTAATCATGACAATAATCTAATAAAATAAGGTTTGTTCCCAGTCTAACAGATGTTTAGTATTCATTGAATTCCACAACATGCCCCTTACTCCAGCATGGGAAAACATAAACATCTTTGGAAGCGATGTACTAGAATAGGAGAGGACCTTGTTACAAGAAGAGTAAGACGTTGAACTACAGGTAATCCTTAGTGTATCAGAACTTTGAGCAAATTTCTTAGCCTATAAACAAATTTTTAAGGATATAAGTATTATTTGGTCAACGAAAAATTGCTCAAATCCACAAGTAATGAATACATAACTATTGAGCAGTAATTAATTCTAGGATTAGAATTTCTAATTGTAAACTCAAATGTTAAGTCTTCAATTGTGAACAAGGAGGGAAAAAGAGAAGACCAAGGAGAAAGTTAGCAGGTAATTTCCAAAAGCTCCTCAATTTGCCACTTCCAAGATAGCCCTTGATCTCCTCAAATGGGCACATTAATATTAGAAAAATTATGTGAACTCAAACTCATGCATGTCACTCGCTTTTACTTTTTCCTTTTTCATATATATATCAATTGATCAAATCCACAAGTAATGAATACATAACTATTGAATAATAATTAATTCTCAGATTAGAATTTATAATTATAACCCAAAATGTTAAGTCTTCAATTGTAAACAAGGAGGGAAAAGATTGCCACTTCCAAGATAGCTCTTGATCTCCTCAAATGGGCACATTAATATTAGAAAAATTATGTGACCTCAAACTCACATGTCACTCACTTTTAATTTTTTCTTATTCTTTTTTGTGATTAGCTTGAATATCCCTTGATCTCCTCAAATGGGCACATTAATATTATCAAAATTATGCAGCCTTAAATTTGTCTGTGTCATTCATTTTTACATTTTTTTTCTTTTTTTATTAGGTTGAAGCCTAGCTCAAGGCTAGCATGTTTATCAGATGGAAGAAGATCGATTATGGAGATTGTGAAAGCTTGGATGCCCCTTGCTGAATTGAATTCTAGGAAGGAGATTTCATCTTTAACCCCTCCCCATGAGATTTGAACCTATGACCTGGTGGGGACTAAACCCCACACAAACCAACTAGTCTACCCCTCATGGATTTCACTACTATCTTTGCCATCAATGCATATCATATCACAAAATATTAAGTAAAATACCTCTTATCAATCTCCTTTCCTCATGAGTGAATGGATGGTATTTCTTACAAGCAACTCAACAGTAAAATATATGCAATGGGCTCTCTCCAAGAATAATTTAGTGAATCAACAGTCTTTGGATCAGACATGTAGTAACCACATCTAGAGAGACTCAATCCAATCAGGTTGATTGAAGTGGTCGCCCTCTTCCCTTTCTTTCTAAAAGTTTAGGTCTAAATTATTGAACATTGATTTTGATTGATAGTGCATTTAAAAAGTGACAAGAAGGGCGAGACTCACTTTCCATTCGTTAGACGTACACCAGTGAGACATTCCTCAATTTGGCAATTTTTCCTCTTAATATTCTCGCTACTAATCTTCTTAAGTGATTACTCTAAACTGATTACAAGTCCATTGCAATCAGATTTAATGATATAGATAATTTTGATAGGTTGCAGTGGAACTTCACGTTAGAGAGAATTTTAATGTCTAACAGTAAAGTTATTAAAGGTACATCATAATTTCTTGAATTAATGAAGCACCCATTGCGTCCTCAATGAAGCTTCACAACATTACTTTGAATTTTGGAGGTTATTGCACGTATTTGCTGGGGTTGGGAACATAGAATGCTATTGTTAACATTGTGTTGAAGCCTCGAAAATCGCTGCAACAACATTGGGGAAACCACCCGGTCTGGACCTTAGTACAGCTCCTTTTCCGTTTGGGATAGTGGCTCCCACTGGGGATAATGGGACCAGTTTCCCAGAAATAGATAAAATGGGATGAGTGGATGTTTTATAAATAACACTAGTGATAGGCGAAAGATTGATACTATTGACAAAAATATAAATAAATAAAACTATCCCGGGAATCTATTGAGCTCTAAAGCGTAGCTTTTGATGCTCTATATCTAAAAGATAAACATATAGATGACTGTATCCTTAAGACATAGATATTGAATCATTTAAGATTGTTGTGCTTAAATAGTTAAGCGCAGCGATTGAAGCAATATTACTACACTTTACACATCCATATTATTAACATATACATGATTAAAAGTAAAGGCATATCATATAAACACCCAATAGTGGAATGAATAAGATTTGTTGTTATAGCGCATGTATACAATCAACGATAGCAAGAATAATTACATAACAATTCACATACATAGAATGACTTCAGACAAAGATAGAAATACCATTTCAGCTGCTTTCCACTCCCAGATATCAATCGCTATGTGTAGTTCTTCCCTTAACGCATAAACATTCTTCAATCAACGACAATAGTGCACAATTGTATAAAGAAATTTCTTCATTAAAATAAGAACGACTGGTCGAGTTTCATAAAAGAATAAAGGCTGAAGCACAGTAGTGAAAACTTCAGTCTGTTAAGTCTATTACAAAATTTTACGACCCTTTCTAAAAACA
>APFE030770932.1:4636-19391 GCA_000404065.3 Pinus taeda | reverse complement strand
ATTCAGTATGCATCACACCTTGTACACTAGGAAGGTGATATGCATCGCACCCTCTGCACTGGGTTTTCAATATGGTCCAGTTTTGACCATTTATGAGCAGTTTTTAGTGGAGAACTTCTGGGAGATGATGTAATCAGCTGTCCTTGTTCCTTTAGGTAGTTAAGCAACACTTTTAGGGACTTAGGAGCCCTCAGTTTATGGACATTTATGATTGGGGTTTAAGTTCCCAAAAATGTCTATAACACTTGTCACATTTGACCCAGTTATGACAATTAAATTATAAACCATTAATTATATTAATTTTCTCTAGGAATAATTAATTAATCACTAATTAGTTATTATTCCTTGTCAAGTTTGACTAAATCTCTTAGGAATAATTAAATAAATCATTATTTGTTTATTATTCCTTAACCATATTTCTTGAGATGATAAGTAACTCATTTACTTATTTATTATTTCTAAATAAAAGTTTAAATACGTTTTGCCTCCAAACCAAATATAATAAAATAATCCAAATGGTTAATTCTAAAATGGGGTTAATAATATTTTATTATTTCTCATTATTCGAGGATAACCTAATATTTTGTTATAAATTGAAGGGTTTTACATTCATTCTTCACTTTTAGTTATTTTCATTATTGCACTCACTGTTGTAGCTCTTATTATTATCGTTGTCGCACACCATTGTCTTTTTCATTTGAGTTCACATTGAGCTCAAACATTTTGTTTGTTGCATTTACACATTATAGACGAGAGATATATTACAAAAGCTGAAGACATTGAGGATAGCCAATAACCCATCCCATAGAGGGGGACTGGTAACAATGTTTGTTCCCTTCACAGGTGTTGTTTAATAAAATATATTCTTTATATATCTTGTTTCCATTAGAGTATTGGAGTTATTTGCGCTTATTTTACTATTCCATTTTGTTGTTTAACTATGTTTGTGGAATAGATTAGGGCTTTGGTAGAATTTTTTTTCTATTATTGTCTACAGATCTACATTGTTTAACAAACATTTTTATTGTTAGGGTTGTTTTTGATCCACAACATAAAGTAGTTTCTTTTAGTACACATTCAAGAAGAACTATACATAACAATTGTGCTTCATAGGTTGTTTTCTAGTGATAGTGAACAACATCAAAAATCCTTGTAAAACTTGAGGGAGCCCCCTCTGGTTTAAGGTCTGGATTGAACCTAAAGTTTGGTTAGGTTGGTTTATCGGTTCATTTTTGTAGCCAAGAACTGCCTTCGAGAAACATATACAAAATTTGGTTTCATTGTCAAGGATCGAGGTAAAGAATAAATTTTTCCCCAGAGAATGATAGTTGACTAGTTATATTCCTTGTTGGTGAATGAGGAGTAGACATTAACTATTGGCTACATTTCTTTCATCTAGTGACTCCACTTTATCTATATGGCGATTCCACTGGGTTATCGACCTTACTGATTTGAGATTTCAACTGCATTCATTGATGTGATAGGTCAAGGTTCACTGATGGTTTCATTAAACATCCTATTTTTCTTCCTATTGACTATGATCAAAAGTTTCAGATAGTTAAAGAGTATGCAACTTTTTAAGTTCACCTCTAAGTATAATTTACCTAGTATTTCATATTGTAAATATTTTTCATGTTTTCAACTGCATACAAGGTGGTTTGCTAGTCAATGCAATCGTTACATGGTGTTAATGGTGCTGGACCTACCAACATGTCAGGGGATCTCCTCGGTAAGAAGTCCCAATTAGACATCAAACTATTTGGTCTAGGAGTGCCAGTAGTGGGTCGTATGGTAATGTCTTGACCGTGACTTTGCACAGAGGCAAGTAAGGTGTCCCTGTTGGTAGTAAGGGTGTGATAGATGCAGTAAGTCAAGGAAGATGCATGAGAGGTTCTAACACATGAGGAGTGGCATGAGTGTGCCCCTTGGAAACCTGTAATAGTACTCAATTTAGAAGGGAACACACGATCAAAGATGAATCACCGGCTCGAAAGCTAGATAGCAAGCAATCCAAAGTGATGTTCTGTTAGGCCCCTATACTACTAGTGTAACCCCTTATTGTCATTATTACAACCCCCTTATTATGTTTTTCTACCCTATTATGCCCCATAGAAGCCCACTATTGTTATTATTGTGCCCTTACAATATTATTGTTATGTCAACTCTGATTGTATTATGACCACTTAAACTCCTATATATAGAAATGAGGTCTTTTCATTTGTATCATCCAAGAATTTTTCATTTGTGTAATGTAAAGGAGGTTCTCCCCTCAAAGAGGCTTGTTTCAAAGGCATTGATCTTTCTTTTCTAATATTTTGTGAACTGGTTTCATAACATTTGGTATCAAAGCTTTGGATTCTAGGGTTTCGCTGCTCCAAATAGGTCATCATGGAATTGTTGCTATAACTTTTTTGATACGAGGTTTCATAAGCTAAAACACGAACCCATTTGTGAAGAAATCGGTGGGAACCTTGAGTACAAATTTTAGATCTTTTATCGCTATATTTTTGGCAATATGATCTCTGAAAGTTAGGGTTTTTCAAGCTCCAGAATTTCATCTAAAATGGGTCATTGTGTAATGTTAGCTACAATGTTTTTTATACGAAGATTAAGGCTCCAAAATTCAAACACATTTGAACCAAAATCTTAGCAAAGCTAGGGTTTGAATTTCAAATCTTGCTTCGCTAATTTTCGGAGATACAGGCCATGACATTTAGGGTTTCTACGGGCTCTCGAATTACATCCTGAATAGATGACCTTGGGAAAATCATCTTAACTTTCTCTTTGAGCATCACATCAATTTTCATAAGAAATTGCAGAAAGTGGCTGAATTGTAGTTTTCTATGTATCGATAATAGGTCCTAAGGTTGAAACAGGGACACATGGCAGTTCATACAAGTTCGCTCTACTCAACCAGAATATAATGAGATCATTGTGGGAGATTTAACATAACTATTCCTTGCAGAATCCAATCTTGATAAGACTTGTAGGGTTAGAAAGAGGACTCAGACGGCTACTGCAAGATGCAATTTCAGAACCTGGAGATATGAAATTACAGAGTTACATTCGTTTCAACATCGAGGTCCTAAAATCAAGAAAAGGTGATATGAGGAAGTTTGATGGCAAGGATCTGTTAAATTGGATACTACAGATGGAGCAATATTTTGATCTACATGAGATGCAACTATTACAAAAGGTACATATTGCATCTTTATATTTAGAACCAATTCAATTTTTATGGTATGATGGGCTTTTTTCTCATAAATCACTTATCACGTGGTCAATTTTCATGGAGGAAATGATGGCACATTATGAGGATACAAAGAGAAACAACTTCTTTAGCAAATTGATAAATCTCAAATAAAAGGGTTCAATGGCAAAGCACATTTTGGACTTTCAAAAATTGAATATAAGGGTAAATGATATTTCAAAGAAGCAAAGGATTGATGTCTTCATAGGCACTTTAAAGGATAACATTCAACATGAGGTTCATCTTTGGGAACCTAATTCATTGGAGAAGACATTCAGGTTGGCAAAAAAAATTGAAAGCTAAATTATGGAAACAAGGAATCCCACCACTTATGACTATAATTATGGAAGTGTTTTTTC
This sequence comes from Pinus taeda, assembly GCA_000404065.3. Lineage (NCBI taxonomy): Eukaryota > Viridiplantae > Streptophyta > Pinopsida > Pinales > Pinaceae > Pinus > Pinus taeda. The sequence goes on along the minus strand of APFE030770932.1, from coordinate 15,782 downwards.
TCCTAGACTTCCACAACCTATAAGGTTTACACAACAACAATTGGAAGAAAAAAGAGAAAAAGGGCTTTGTTACAATTGTGATAGAAAATATTCTAAAGGTCATAAGTGTGCTGAGAAGAAATTATTTTACATAGATTATGAAGAGGAGGAAGAAAGGGATCAAGAAACGTCAAAAGAAGAGGATATACACCTAGAACCAAACCCAGAGAAATAAGAAATGAATCCAACCATATCTTATAAAGCATTGGCAAGAATTACCACTCCTCAAACTCTCAATATAGAAGGACATATCAAGAAGAAAAAGGTTCAAGAAGTGAAAGATCACATCGAGAAAGAAGAAATGAATCTGACCATATCTTGTAATGCATTGGCCAGATTTACCACTCTTCAAACTATCAAGGTAGAAGGATATATCAAGAAGAAAAATGTTCAAGAAGTGAAAGATCACATCGAGCATCAAGAAATGAATCTGACCATATCTTGTAACGCATTGGCATAAATTACCACTCCTAAAACTCTCAAGATAGAAGGACATATCATGAAGAAAAAGATTCAAGTAGTGAAAGATCACATAAAGCATCAACAACAAGTTCTCCATCATCTAAACGATAACGCCACTTTGGTGTAGAATCGAATGAAACAATAGGCAGATCAACGTTGCAGTTAAAGATGTTTTGATGTAGGCGATTGTGTATTTTATGGCTACATCTCAAGAAAGTTATTTATGAGGAGGAAATGTTGGCAATACTACATCCACTTAAGAAATGGCGACCTTACCTAATGCGAAGACACTTCAAGGTAAAAATGGATCATGATAGCCTTAATACTTTTTAGAACAAATATTATCTTTAGAAGAACAGAAAAAATGGGTCACAAATATGTTGGGTTATGACTTTGAAATCATCCTACAGAAAAGGGAAGAAAAATGTCATTGCAGATGAACTCTCAATAAAGGATGAGGATGTGGAAATATTGTTTTGTGTTATTTTTATTATCCAACCAAATTGGATAAAAATTGCAAGGGATGAATGGAAGAGGGATGAAGAAGTGTGGCCACTCATTTAAAAGTTGTAGAAGATCCCAATTTAAACAATATTGCCAGAACTTGATGAGGAAGGAAAAATCATATTGGAACCTAGAGCAGTCACAGAAAAAAGAACTAGATAGCTATGAAATCGATCAATTTCAGAGTATCTCATCAAGTGGAAGAACTTACCTGCTGAATATTCCACATGGGAGGTAAAGAATTTTATACAGAAGCATCAAGAACTACTCAAGCGTTGAGGACAACAATGTTTGAAGGAGAGGGGCATGTTAGGTCCCTATACTACTAGTGTAACCCCTTATTGTTATTAATACAACCCCATTATTATGTTTTTGTGCCCAAGTAGTCCCCATAGTATTATTATTGTCCCCCATAGAAGCCCACTATTGTTATTATTGTGCCCTTACATTATTATTGTTATGTCAACTATGATTGTATTATGACCCCTTATAATCCTATATATAGAAAGGAGGTCTTTTCATTTGTATCATCCAAGAACTTTTCATTTGTGTAATGTAAAGGAGGTTGCCCCTCGAAGAGGCTTGTTTCTAAGGCTTTAATCTTTCTTTTAACAATACATCTGCAACAAGACTGATACAATTGCAAACAAAATAGTTCATACAAAAATGCGTAAGTTAAATAACATACATTGCTACAACAACCAAAATAGTCCAACTACAACAACAACAAATGCATGAAAATGTGTTGGCTCTATTATATTAAGAAGTGTAAGTTCCAATCATACAATACATCCATGTACATCCGTTAGTTCCAATAGTGAAACGTTACAACCATAACCCCATGCTCCTCTAAAGATATATACTAGCTTTGTGCAGTGGAGAATCCAAGGTGCATTACAATATTGTCCAAGCTTTCTCTAAGATAGACCTATCGAAGCTTGGCTAACCAGAAGCCTTTACAATGAGTTATGAGGGACCATTTACAGCAAAGGGTGGGATGACCCTTGACATTCCCCTTTGTGACAGTTCATCTACCCTCATGACTCTTCATTTACTCTATGATTGTTACATCCAACTATTGACACTTGAAGTTACACTTGACAAGATGTTACATTACAATGCACATGTACCCATGTGATACAAAATGGCTTGAGAAACACATGCATGACATCAATAGGACTCAGAAAATTGTGGGAAGTTCAACTCTTTGATGTCCTCGCAATGATCAATAGTAGTGTAATAATGCCAAGATCGATAGTCTGCCATGGTATCCGTGTACTCCAAAGTGGCATCTTTCTGGAACCTAACTCTTGTGTCCATAGAATTTGGGTACACTTCTTGGGCTCCGCTATATAACTCATCTGAAAGAATTTGCATCATTGTCTTTAGCACGGCCATACCAACAACATACTTGTGCATGATGTATGCACTAATGGGTAAGTTTGGGTTGGTGGTTATGTGCATCAACTCGTCAAAGTACAAATCAAGATCTAGTTAGAAATTTGTCTTTGTCTTCACCTACGTAAGAGTCTGAATAGATGGGATCACATGTGAGAGCACCACAACATCCATACTCTTGAATACACGTGCATGGGAAGCCTGTAGACTAGTGATGAGCTACGGGAGATCTTCATAGTTTTGGATCTGACTATGGATACATGCCTTCAGCTCGACTACTCTGGGCTTCATCATCTTAGGAAAGTGAAGTGAGGATCCCTTGTACCTCATTGTCCATGTTTGCATGTAATCAATAACAACATGCATGTTTGACACGATACATGCTCTCCTTGCACATCGCTGCTACCATCCATTGAGATGGATGACTGCCTTATGCACAGTACCAAACTTGGAATAAAATAGCCACATAACTGTGTCAAGGGATAATACTTCATCTAGTATTGCCTTCTTCAATTATGCTTAGGTGGACGTTGTTACCAACTCTCCTCCTTGCTTGGTCATTTGTAGCTCCTTCGCCATTCGTTCATTCTTAGCTATCAGAAAAGGAACACTCGAGCTAGTGGCTTCGGCATAAGCTTTGGTAGCATCGTCTAATGTTGTTGGATGTTTGCACACATCAAACACGATCACTAATTCCTCATACTGTGTAGGAGATGTATGATCTTCCACAGTTAACACTCTACGATATTGCACAACTCTATGTTGAGAGTCATTGAATGAGATGTTGTGCACCTCTCCTTTCGGTTGATCTCCAAGGATCTCAGTGTCTCCTTGGTCACTTGGGACTTTATCATCTTCTAGATGTGGTGAAGTTGGTGGGTCAACCTCTTGGTGGTGAGGCATGAGGTCAATGTCTTGCTCTAATTCCTTCTACTCCATATCTGTATCAATTTGTTCAAGTACTCACTCTATCTCCTGGATGAAGTGTTGCTCCTGGGATGGCTCACCCTGTTTGCCTGATGCCAGCTGTTTTGATGAGTCCACTACCTGTAAGTTGCTATTTCATCCATCTGCATAAGTTATGCCCCCTTTTGTACCTGTTCTTGTTGCGCTTCCCTGTCCTGTTTGTACAGCTCCTATTCCTTCTTGAGTTTCTCCTTCAACTCATGCAAATCCTTCTCTATTTCCTCCATTCTCCATTTCTCTCTCTACCTTTGCATGTTTCGCTTGTCACATTGTTTCCTCTTTGCCTATATAGCCATAGATTCTCTCTCCACAAGTGGATCTACTCAGAACTTGCATATTTCCTCTTTCTCCATGCAAGAGATAATCTTCCTCTTTCCCTTATCACACACTGGTATGTTTTCCTCTGTTGTTTCTATGCTTCTGGTAATCTCTAGGATGTTGCTTCACGTTGCTTCAGTAACCATTCCATAGAGAAGCCGACCTGTTCATTGGGTCTAGAGAAATTGTAGAAATATCTTCATGGGTCCTCCTTCACCCAATGGAATGCCACATGGATCCAAATGCACTATACTCTCATGCAATGAACTTTCACAAGCCAATGTTGGTCATACGGATTGTAACTTTGGAGGTCGAATGGATAATTCTTCACTTGTTCTGCTTCGACATTCGCTTGCTTGAAACTCTGAATCACGTATAACCAAACGCATAGTGGAAGAGAGGGGCAAGGTGCCTTCTTCTTTCGGTGCAGCTTAGATGTCAATCCTGCCGAGATGTGATATGCTACTACCTACATGATGAGTATGTCCAAGGAAAGCTTCGATAGAATATGTGAGGGCTACTTCGTTTTGTACATCCGTATGAAGGTATCGGATGGTGAGGCATACCAATCAACAATGCCTATCAGTTCTTCCATTGATGCCTTCAACATGCAGGGTGGATCCTATTCGAATATCATCTTGTAAAGCGGGATGACAAATTTATCAGAAAGTTGTGTGATAACTCCTCTGAATCTACACTCGAACAACACCTTACAGTAAGTGTTCACAGCAGTCTCTGTCGATGACCATGCCCACTTCAAGCCCAGGAACTCCTATTAGGCACAGACTTCATCCAAGATGTAGGTGGACATGTAACTTTTGATTGCATACTTTTGGGCAGTTTTTAAGCCCTTGTTAGATGTACCTTCAGCTGATGAGCCAAAATGCCAGACTAGTTACATGGTTTTCCTCTCTTGCCAGTTGGTCCAGTGTGATCATCCAACTTTGTGGGAAGGTTTCTGTTCTTTCTTGGCCATACAACTGACATGCAAATATGACCAAGTATTGATATGCCTTTTGCAGTATCTTCATCTTGTAGATCCGGTTGGGTGTCATCCTGGATCTAGCCAACTCCTTTACCGAGTTCTTCAAAATGTCTTTGGAGTTGGCATTATTGTTGGGTAAGCTAAAAGGAGTCTCCATGATGGTCACTAGGTTTAACATCTGATACATATCATCATAAGCTTGTGCCTTGAAGGTTGCAATCTTCATCTTGTTGACACTTCTGAAAGTCATCGTCTCGAGATCATTGTGTGAGACGATCAAATGTATCATGGCTACACATGGGAATGTGGGGTATCTACATGAAATTATATACAACTTAGACTTGTGGATGTTGACATATACCTGGCGATCCTCGAGGTATTCCCCAAAAGTGCCTACAAATGCAACATTGACCTCTTGCCATTTCAGCTTGATGTCATTGTCTACAATCAGTTTGGTATCTTCATACATCGGTAGACTTGCGGACACTTACTCAATTTTTTCTCTAGTTGCATTTTCCTCAGTGTCCTTTGATCCTTCTCCCTTGGAAGCCATTTATCCTGAAATGCTAAGAGGCGAATGAACACCTACTAGATCTGGAGATGAAGCAACATGCATGGCAAGAAATCTGTCAGTAAAAACTAAAGCAAATTCGAGGAACGACATAACACATACCTGGGGAATGACTGGAAAATATTGCATAATTTCTTTTGGGAGGATGGGAGACTAGCTACCAGACTTACGTAAAAGGCAGTCTAGGCTATTTGGGAGGCATGACTGGTTATTGGAATTGCATAATATGTAATCCAAGCTGCATAATATCTGTTGGAATTACACAATGCACAATTTTAGTTGGCAATGGATGTAGGCTCAATGACTGTATTGCGCAATTTTCTAGGCTAGCAGTCACTATTCCTCAGAATTGCACAATGAAAGACTAGAGGACAACTCGTGGGAAAAATTGTGCATTTCCTGAGAGGAAGACAGAGCCTTCCCTCTCAGGATTGTGCAATGTTGTCTTGGTAAGGCAGAGTTCAGGCTAAGGCTGCTGAGACCCACCAACGAGCAACCGAAAGCAAATGTGAAAGTGAATGCATGACGAAACTAAGTGTAAGCAGAAGAAAATGATTGTGCATGAAAACAATGAATGAAAGATTCAGAAAATGGAACAACATGCATGTGGGTGAAGCGAGTTGTCAAATCAGCGACCATTCATGCAAAACTATTTCATGCATACGATAACAGTGAGACACATATGAAAACTGAAACGGTGCTAGTACAAGCTAGTATGCATTTAAAGGATAGCAAGCATTCAAATAAATAAATAAAACATCACTCACACAAGCAAAAACACAAAAGGTAATAGAAATGTTGCAAAAGATAAGTTGAGACCACTTCCCTGTGAATAGCTGAGCGCGATGCGTCGAATAGTCCTGGATGTGTTGTGGGATGTTAGAGCTCTAAGATTGATGTGAATAAATGAGCTCTGATGCATCAAATAAATAATTTTATGCTCATGAAGAGCATGCCACAAATCTAGGAAAAAGTGACACTTGGAGGAATCCAAGGATGCCTTTTGCATGTTGTCTACTTCTATTCCAGGAAAAGCAAGCTATGCATGCAAGTCAAGTTTCCTTGTTCCTTGGTGGAACTCATCTTCAACCTGACTACACATGCAAGAGCTTGCTCAACTGCTAGGAAAAGTGCACATTTCTGGAAGGGAGTTGGGTTGGTTTCCCAAAATATTTGGCCAATTTCTGGGCAGAGCAGCTGACTGCTACCCAGGATTGCACAAATTCTGGGTTGAACAGTCCTGCTAGGAAGATTTGCACAACTTTCTGGATGAAGCTTGACTAGAAGATTTGTTCAATTCTAGAGCCCTATAGGCTACCAGACAGAATTGTGAAATTTTTGGAGGGAAGGCTCGTTGCCCTCTAGAATTGTGTAATTTCTTGAGGGAGCTGCTCAGCCTGCAGCTAGACCAAGTCTAGAGAAACAACCTGTGAGGGGAATCCAACAATCTTTGATGGACAGGTTGTCATTTTGCAAGAAAATCACTAAAGCTTGTGTACTTGATGAGGTAAGACATACTATTGTGAAAGGTTGGTAGGGAGGTTCCAAAACTATTGGATCGAAAGTGTCATCAGGTAAAAGACCCAGGGTTCAGGTATGGAAGGCCAACAATGGTTCGTGTAGTCTAGGATAGCTCTGCCATTTTCACCTCACCCCAAATTGCAAGGAGTCTCCCCCGAAGCGTGTTGTGACCAAAAGGGGAGCATAGAGTCGAGGGGATATCAGTTGAACACAGACGGTCACACAGATATGCATTCATAATACATGAAACATATATAATGATACCCTAACTTCATGCACATGGATTCATCATAAATACCACAGAACTAACAACTTTCTAGTATCGATCTAGAAATCACCATCTTCATGCAACAAGGAGACTATTTAAAATTTTAATAAGCCCACAGAACATGATGTGTAATGCGTAACAACCATCAACTCTGATTACATTAAAGCAACATAATACATTATAACTTGGCATCTTGCCATCAACAATACATAAAATAACTGGGTCAATGGCTCGGGTCAGATCTGCTACTAAACCTAGTTCCTCGGTTTCCAGCTCTTCCTACTTTTTCTCTTATGTCTGCATACCTCCTCAGTAGCCAAATCCTTCAGCATCCGGCGGGTCCATCCTCAACAACAACACCAACGATCAACAAAACCCAACAACAACTTCTTCCTTTTTGTTCTTCCTCTTTTTATATCCTTCTCAGCTGCTTGGACTGTCGGTTCTCACTCGTCTTCTTGCTTCCTTGGTTGCCTCTGTGCTTTCTTGTCTCCTCGGCTACCTTTGCCTTCCACTGCCACCTTGCCATCACCTTTCTGTAAATACTCATTCTTCCACCTAACCATTGCTGCCATTTTTCCTTTCTCACCCTATGGTTGGTCAAAACTGTTCAAAACATTTCAAAATTAATAAAGGCTCCAACAAGCCCCAACCACAATTTCTTAACTCATCCCCGAGTCAAGTCATTTTGTCCTCTAGTAGCTCTGTTGTTGTTTCCATGGGTTCTACAGGTGGTAGTTGTGTTGCTACCGGCACTATTTCCATTGTTTGTTGTGTTGGTACCTCTATTGCTATGATACTTTCTTGTGGAATAAGCATCTCTTCTGTCTCAATGCTAGCCTATGGTGTGGCATTTATTTCTGTGGCCCTTTCTTGACCTTTTGGCTGCTCCATTCCAAACGAAGGCTCCAACTCGGGGACTGTTGTTTTCATCTGCTACCTGAATTCATTGTATCGCTACTGCGAGGATTATGTCTATGCGTTGTGTGAATGCCTCAACTGATTGTGACGTTGGTTGTTGGTTGTTAGATCTACAAGCCATATAATTGCTGGCTGCTTGAGTTGCATGCCTCCGTTAATAGCAGGACCTGCATCTAAACTAGGGGCCACAAGTCTTGGATTACTCTTTTCTTCCTTGCCGACTCCTCCTCAATTGCATCAACCTGGGCCTGGAGAATGTCGATTTGTTCACTTATTTGCTGGAGCTAATTAGGGTGTGTGCACGCCCTTGTGTTGGCAAATAGAGATTGAATTTTCTCTCGCAATGGGTAGAACTGGTTATTCTTCAGAGCTAGAATGCCTGACTAGTGTGGACCTTGCCCATTAAGGAATATCCGTCGACGAGGGCATCCACTAGTGCTTGTTTCTTTGTCTCGAGTTCTCATACCTTTCTTTCAATCGAGTGTGCATAGATTTCTATAGGGTCTGGCAGTGCAGACCTAACAACCTCTAGCTTCCACTTCATTTCTACATTTGTGGTTCATGGATTGGAACCTCTGGGTAAGCTGATCCACTTGTGCTTGCAATCCTGTATTTTCCTCTTGCAAGCGACCTCGTTCCTCCATTACTGTGACCAGTTACATATTTTGTTGCTCATGTTCCTTAACCAGTTTCTCATGCAAGCTCTCAGCCTTGTGCGCTACTTCCTGAATGAAAGAAAATAACTGGGTTGATGACTAGTGATAGAGTGTATCAACCCGCATTTTGTTAGATTATGGAAATTGTTGCTATAAGGGTAGGCCACTTGCAATGGAATTATCAGAATGTGAGGTCAGCGAATGTTCTTGTTAGGATGGTTGTTGTGATGGCGGGGTGAACTATGGTGTGGCTAGGGTGATACTTGGGTTTGGGGGACTGTGATCTTTATAGGGAGAGTGGGTAGGTACAAGACAATCCTTTCCCCCTGCCAACTAGTATCCACACGTCTTCCAATTTGTGGGTCTAGTCCTAGCATTAGTGTTGTAGTCTCAGTGGGTGGCATCCCTAAGGTCGAGGTGGCATCTTCCTTCCATCTAGTTGATTGAAATTCTACTTCCACAGATAGTCACCAGTGGTTGAAGGGGAAGAGCTCAGACACCGTTGCGGAGGTGGAAGTTGTTTGCGGGGATGACTCCTGCAATGGTTGTACTGCAGTGGCAGGGATTTCCTCGACTATGGCAATTACAGGAATTGGGTGTTCGACCTCAACAGTGAGATCGACAATTGGGGCTGGGGTGCTAACTTTTGGCTCTTTGGAAGCCCACTTTTTGACTTGGGGGGGTGTGGATAACTCACTTCTTTTGTGGCTTGGAAATGGTGTCGGGGAGGGAGCCTAGGCTACACCCGCAGGAGGTGTCGTTGAGAGGGGTGGCATTATAATGGGGAACAACATAGTTGAACCTTGAAAATGTTCAGGATAGTCACCCTCATCTGGCACGAAGCTTGTGAGTGTCCTTCTTACCTCAAACATTTTCTCCTCCATTTGGAGCAGCATTGATTGGAGTACATCAGTTTCCGCCTTTCTGCTGTTGATTTCTGCCCCATCTCCCTCTCGGTTTTGTGGCATCAGAGCTCCAAACAGGCACCTTGGCTTCCCTTCTATTATTTCGCAGGCCATTCCTAGTCATGACTCTACTTCTCTGCGCAAGGTCTCTTCTATCAGGCTAAATCTTTGTGGCTTTAATTTGAATGTGATGGGGTTGACGCACCATGGTTTGAGATAAGTATGTGCATGCAAGGCCTCGCACCAGAGGTCGTCTAAGAACTCATCCAGGAGAGTCTTGAGTATTCTCTCCATGGACTGAATGACGTCCACCATCTCTGTGTACTAGCTCTTGAAGGATGTTTGATTGATCTCTTTGATGTTGGGATCCCCCAATGCCCTCCATGGTTCAAATATGAGTAAAATTGGCTGATCTTGAGTAATAGTTGCCATCTTCCTCTCTGGTGGTCACCTCCACTTCCACATTGTCAGCACCATTACCAAATACCTAAACATAAAGCCAATGTACCACTGGTAGACATCTTCACATGCCTCAGAGAGTTCATTGAGTACGAGCGCTACCCAGTTGAGTATCTCAACCTGGAATCAGTGTTCTTCTATTGACATTATGTCTAGGGTGCACTCGTTTCTCGTGAAGTGCCTCATCGTCTTTCTTGCAATAAGGTATCAGGCGAACCAGATGTTATCTTTGTTGATTCTATCTAGCTTTGCACCTTTCCCCCCTACTCCATCCCATAGCAGATGTACATGTTGTCCTCCCTCTGTTTCTTCCCTCGCTTGGCCCCAGCCTGGAATGTTGTGCTAACTACATTCCCCATGTTTTCCAACCTGGTTGATCGATAGATATCTTTAGCATGGATCGGGTATTCTCTGTCCAACTATAGCAAACCTTCATGCATCACGCTTTCTAATATCTTGGTGCATTGCATGGTGGCCAGTTGTTTGCCGAACATAGGCAGATTTCTTGAGCTGAACAACATGGACTTTTGTAGCCCTTTAAAGTCTCCCTTGATGTTGGAGGCCTTGATGCCATCCTCCCATTTAAATTCTTTCGCGTGTACCTTCCTTTTCATTACTGGAAATTGGAACCTGTCTATGAAGTCATTGTCGATGAGGTTCGATTGGTCATATTTCCCATAAAGGTCATCCAGAACTTCGATTCTTGCATCTAGAGTGGTTTGTGGGACTGATATGATTCTCTTTGCCATTGTTCCCCTTCTATTGTAAACAATTTTCACTGATGGTCTTCTGTTTCTCCTGTCCTGCTCCTATTCTTCCGAGTGCTCCTGGAATCCTTCTAGTGTTTGTTACCGGGAATAGTGTCCACTCGAATGCTGCTATTCCCACTAAGACTGGTAGCTATCTTAGAAACAAACAAGTAAAGTCTACTTTCACTTTCCTTTATGAAAATAGATAGGAGTAGAACAAGGAGACCAACCTTAGTCTTGCACTTGATTTCCTCTCCTTCCTGATAGAGCTTTTCCACTTCTTCTTCGTCTACCTAGCTTCAAAGAGCACCTATGGAATCACAACAACATACTACTATCGAAGAAAAAAGATCTATATTCATAAATAACACAGGACCAGATGTGTGTTAACCATACAAATGCATATATAAGTAAACATACAAGA
>APFE030770930.1:0-10851 GCA_000404065.3 Pinus taeda | reverse complement strand
GTTTTTTAATTTTCCCTCCAAAATATTTATATGCATCTCTTTTTAAATTTAAAGGATTTTGATTGGTTTGAATATTTTTCACATGAAAATTTCATGGACACTTTTAGGCTAAAATTTCCTCTAATGATAGCTACTTATTAGAAATGAAATTCTTTATCTAAATTGGAAAACAATAGATGAATATGCTTTATTCTTAATATGTACCAAACTCCATGTGTAGATTTAGGTCCATCCCTAAAATGTGGAGATGGAAATGTAATATTCCATTTTTTAAGTAGACTTATTGCCACTTATATGATGGTGTTCCAAATGTATGGATGATCCAATAATGTTTGATGTATAAACTTAAATGCTTTTTGGTATGATATGGTGTGTTCATTATATATGACTAGTGAACACACTTGTGTTTACTAGGATGGTAATGAATGTTATTACTCTATGCATGTTTTTCTATTTGGCATGATGCTGATTATATATAACATGTCTCTCTTAATTGTTGCATATTATGATGTTATTGATGATTCATTGAATGTCATAAGAAAGAATCATAAGCATATGGACTTTGAGAGTGAGACAAGATACTTATACCCAATTTGGGGTCAAGAAACTACATATTTCATCTTATATGTTATGATGTAAACATATGACTATGGATTGCTTGACTATTCGAACGATATTATTTAATCTAGATTCCTAATGTTTGTAGGACAAGTTTTGTGTTGCTAGCATAGCCTACATATTGACAAAGACTTTTTGAAGGAGACATGCTCACCATAAGGAGAGGTTTAGGTTATTCCCACCTAATAGAAACTCCCTCCATGTAGACCATCTTAGGCACAAACAAATCCTCACCCAAGATGTTGCATAATGCCATGAGCTAAGGTTAGGGACATCATCTCCAAGGATAAATTAAGGGGTATGAAATAAGGGAGAAAAGTTTTTATGTCTCAATGGACTACAAGGCTCCCACTAATGTATAATGGTATGGAGTTAACTTAGTCTCCAAGGTATTTTTCAAGGATTCAAATGTTATGCCTATTTGTAGTATTATAAGTGACTATTCTAGTTTGAAATGTCATACAAAGAGAAAATTAGTGAATATTCAATAAAAAAACATGTATTTTACTATTAAAATTGGGTATTTTTTGGAAAATGTCATCTATTTAACAATATATATGTAAAAAATAGGTGAATTTTTAACCAAATTGGTGAATATTTTTTTTCAAAAAATGTCCAAAAAATAACCATTTTCTGAAATTTCACCCCTAAAATCTTCCCTGTTAATCTCATCTGTAGAACATTAGTTCCCCACTAGTGTAAACCTATATACAAGGGCTAGATTGACCATAGCCTCACCCTTGGTATTTACTAGGATTCCTCATCATAAAATAAATATATATATCATGTGCATGTCTTAGAATTGCATTCATTTAAATGTTAATTGGGCTTATCTCGGTTGGTTAGGGGGAATTATTGTTATCCTCCCTACCCAAATTCAATTCTCGCAAATGACATAAACAACTCATATTGACTATATTATTGTAATGGTTTCAAGTCTGGTTATTGTATAGCCTTGAGCCCTAAAGAATATCTTACCCTTGCCTAGGGGCTAGAGGCTAGGATGCTTTGTTACATGGGAAAAAAAATGCATTCATTTACATGGAAAATATCATTTATACAATGCACTAATTTAAATAGAAAAGATATTTAAGAGTAAAAATAGACTTGGCTTTAGTGTACAAACGTAGAAAGTAAATAAAATTAAAACGATTATGTAATAGAAACATTAAAATTCAGGGAAAGGTTCGCTTTTATCTAAATGCTTTTATTTAATTAAGGGTATCATTATGTGCATACACACATGTCATTTTAAATAAAGGAGGGAAAAGTAGTTTTAAAATGGGGCACTAAAATGAGGGAAAAGTAGTTGGCAGGAAAATAAGTAATAGACTTAATATATAATTAAAATATAGGAAATTATACATGGGTAACCATTGACACTATACATGATCATAATAAACAAAGATGAGGGTTGCTCATAAAAGAAACCTTAGTACTAATTGTTTGAGACAATGCATAAATTTACATGCAGACATGGTTGAGAGAGGTTTAGAATGTGCTCAGCCCTGGTCATGCATGTGTCCTTGTTATGGTGGGGATTCCACATTAGCTCTTTAATAGTTGCACAACTGGTGAAGGAGGCCTTCATATTCCATGTTAGCTCTTTTATAGTTTCACAATTGGTGGAGGAGGCCTTCGTGCCCTTCACACATTTTTTTATTGCACAATTTTTCATATAGTCTTTGCAACTTAGGGGTTCCACAAGGACAAAAGTATACATTGATATGGTATGGTGAAAAGTCCAATAGACTGAGCTTTGTTTGGAGAAAAATATTGGAGTAGAACTTGGAACAATAAGAGCCCCACCATCTTTCGAATAAGTGGTAATTGCTTTAAAAATTTCATGAAACTTCTTGTTTTCATTCGTGCCTAGGATTTTGTTATCTCAACATCCATTACTAGAGATGAAGATTTGTTCCTCTTGTGCATAAAAGGTTTGATGTCTTTAAGTAGAAGCATTATCAAAGCCTAGATAGTATTGTGGCCTATATAGAAGAATCATAAATTACTAGAAGAATCCAAAATTCCTATCATATGGATACTAATTTTTGCCTTATTTTAAATTCAAAGTTTCATAGCAATAGAGGAGCTCATAAAATATAATGGTCACAGTAGTGAGCACTCATGGCTTTCATTGAGAAAGTCTATGAACATCTTTTACTATTAATTCCATGGCCTGTAAGCAAGTTCTGTAACAACTTGTCCACAAGAAATGATAACAATCTTTAATTTTATTTTATAATATTGATATAAAATTTAGATTATAATTTATTTACCAAATATTAGTCGTTATTTATACCTTTTATTTTAAAATTGTATTCTATTAAATTAACTTTTAATTTTTTTATTGATATTAAAAAATATTTTATAAGTTAGGAAATAAATTGATTATTGTACTTTACATCCTATAGATTATAAACATTTATTAAATATAATAAATATTTAAATATCAAGTTCCTAAGGTAGCCCTTCATCATCATGTTTTCCATTAATTCCACCCTTTTATGAATAGTTTATGTAATTTATTCAATTATGAATGGCAGAGACCCAGCCGATTTGTATCCATTATCAGTGTTTCAAATCCATTATCGACATTTTAAATATATTTATTTTTAAACATGGTTGCACGCATCGATTACTAGTTTGAGGATCTCATTTTTTTATTCAAATGATGAAATCGTGTCATTAAAATTCATTTGCTTTCATAGTGGGCTTATTGGTTAAGAGCATGTTTCCTCCTAGGAGGTCACAGGTTCAAAACCAGAGGGAAACCAGAGGGGGGTAGAGTGTGTATGCCTTCGTAGACTTAGCATTCAAATCATTGCGTGAAGGTGGGTCCTTTGTCCCATAAACAAGGGTGTCTCATACACCAATGCGGTGTCTGGCTTATCCATGACATTAAAATTGGATAATAATAATAATAATAATAATGTGGCTACAGCCATCCATGATCCATGGCTAGATTTTCAATTACATATTTTAAGTACTAAAGGCATGTCATTGAAATGGACAAACAAAAGGCCATTAAGCAAATTGTGTTGAGGTCTGGGATTCATTTTTTGTGGAACATCTCAAATATTGATAATCGTCCTTAAATCTTTGGGCGATAACAACAACATGAAAATAAATAATGTTTATGTCCCACATGGTGCAGATATGTTGTTGATGTGTTGGTTCTTAATTTTCATAAGTGGGTTATGTGTAGTTGGAGGTTAATTTGAATGGAAAAAACCATTTCTTACTAGTAGGATGGTATTATCATAATTGTGTCAAATGTGTAAACTTTGATTGAATTTGGACACCCTTTAAGATAATTTGATTGAACTTAGACACCCTTTAAGATAGTTTAATTCCCTTTCACATCTTTGAATTTTTGCAAGGCTTTGTTAAAATTTGGGAATTAACTTGTTCATTGTGAAGTTTGATATAGTATTTTTGCACTTATGAAGCTTTTTTGTCTTATTAGTTAAATGTGTTTATCCCCAAGTTTAAATAAAGTTAAATGATAAAGTTTTTTTCATTATATGTTTGAATTTTTGCAAGACATTGTTAAAGTTTGTGACTTCTTGATTGTGGATTTTAATGTATTATTAGTTAAATTCTTTTTTCCTGCAAATTTAAGTAAAATTAAATGATAAATTTTTTTGTTAGTTTGAATTTTTGCACCCGTGATCGGGGTGTCAATGCAAATTTGATAAGGAGTGGGTTTATGTGACCACCACCCTAGGGAAATCACACTCTCATTTATTTCAAGAGTACACGATGTTCTCCTCACATGCATGAGTATGTTTTTTATTTTTAGGAGGTGGCTTTGTTTGATGGTGTGTAGTGTGAAGGAATGTGTGAGTGTTAAGGTTTATTCCTCAACCTTGTCTTGCATATTGTTGGATATTTGGTTTGGGGGGATCTCCTAGTGTGTTTTATACGAGGGATTTTCCTATGGGGAAGGGAGTTTCTTAGTCCTTCCCTCATGTTTTGGGAAGGCGGTGTTCTAGACATAGGCCTTGTGCTAGTTGATGGAGTGGCGAGCACCTCTTGGCGGTCTCGCTTACTGGGATTATAAGTTATATTTATGTGTTCTGGCTCTAGGCCTCTGGGTTTTGGCTTCTTTTGGTCTCCTTTGGGCCTTAATGTTGTCTTGGGTGCATCAGTATCTACCCCAATTTGTTTTTATCTCCAGTATTGAAAGTATTTTGTTCGCTTGGTCTAGGGCCTAGGGTTTTGTTTATCGGCTCTTTTTTTGTGGTGATAAGGGTGTTTATGCAATCAAATGCTTCTGCGTGACATCATGGGTAGTTGGTGTGGGTGGTCTCTAGTGGAAAGTTGTGCTAGATTCCCTAGGATTGAGTTTCAGTCTAGTAGTTGTAGTGTTGTCCTTTGGGTCTAGGTATGTGGTTAGTTCAGGGCCAGAAACGGGTGTTGCATGGGTCAAATGGTGGAGGGGATTAAGCATAACATGGATTTTTTTCCACCTCCTATTTGTGTTGGAATTCTTATCTCCAAGTACATTTATTTAATTTTGGGTTATTGTGACAACTTTGTGTGTTGGTGTCCCAACCTAGTAGAAGATAGAGTTTGGTATGTTTGTCCTTTTATAGGTAGGGAAAATCCCTATAAATATCTCAATCAACCCCTCTCTGATTTCGACATGCCTCCAAGACAACATCAGAGAAGAAAATGGGCGGAGTAAGTGTTGCTCAGTTTGGTCTGAGGGGCACGAGTTTGTTTTCCAATGAATCAGTGGTTTCCTACTTCAACCCATTCCTCCTAATGTGCATCTAGAAATAATAGAAATGGAGGTGAAGGTGGGAGAAAAAAGGAAATCAATGTCTAACTCATAAATTCTTGGAGATTTTAGAGGATGGGTTCAGACAAGAGGCAAAAAAAAATGAATTTTAAATTTTGTGTCCCCTCATTGGCAAATGAAGACAATGTTTGACTTAGTTTTCAAAGAAAAATAGGTGGATAAATACAGCCTATTTGCATCACTATATGATGTTAAGAGAATGTTAAGGAACTTGCATTTTATGGTCAATGGAATTGATTACCCTCTTAGGCATGTTGAAATTCATGTATCCTGTAAGTTGAAAGGCGGCGACCATGGTGAGCCACCCAGCTCTAGTTTTCTGGCTTTGGTGATAGTCTCCTCGTCTAATCAGGACTAAGGTTGAAATATTGTGGCTAGTTAATGGAGGATGACTTCCCAAGTGGTGGTTTTTGTGTTTCTTTTCAGCCCAAGATGGGCACCTATCCAATGGGATTGCAGTGACGGATGGTGTCATGGCCCAAATGTTTGGTATAATGTGTTTTTTGGTCCCATAAAGTTGATGATTTATTATGGTTCTAAGATGAAATGCATCTCCTACTTTGTTAATTATGATAGTTATTTTTGGTCGCTCATTTGTTGGTGTGGGTATGCCATGTCTTTTGGTCTATATGTGTTGATCTGGTGGATAACTTGTAAGCCCAAATGGGTAGTGATTGTGTAAAAGTTAGTATGTTTTTAGCTATTTTGGGGTATCTACGAAAGAGGTGGAGTTCCTTTGTTGGAATTCCCTTGGCCCCCAACATTTTATCCATGTATATTTGTTTCTATGATTAATACAAAGTATTAAAATTTGCGAACAACAAAAAAAATGTGCAAGTCTTTGGTAAATTTTTTGAATTAGCTTCCTGATTATGGAGCTTGATGTAGTATTTTTGCACTTATGAAATTTTTTGTCTTATTAGTTAATGGTTTTTCCCCTCAAGTTTAAGCGATTTTTTTTTTGTAAGCTTAGCAGTACCTTTCATTCATTCATCTATAAACAGGCAAGTTAAAAATATATAATTTGTTTGGTTTCCTCAACATGCCAATGGGAAACTAGGTCTATTGGCTATTGAATCGCATTATAAGCCATCCAAAACATAAATAGTTTGAGTCTATTTAACCAAGCCTTATAAGGTTGATAGTCTGGAAACCAACTAGTCAGCATAACACTCAAAATGTAAATGCTACCTGATATATACAACCAAAATTAAGTCAAAATTAGTAGGCATAACTTTGACCAACTAATCATCTGATGATTCCATTGGAGTAGGATCTTTAGCACTTGATCCTGGTAATTCAAATTACGGCAGACATGAGATATGTCGCTCAATGCGTCCCAGGCGAGTGTTCTGATTCTGCAAGTGAAGTTGAATAAGCTGGAGCTCTTTTTGAATGTCTCGAAGGCTCAGCTCAGCCTCACTTTGTGTTTTTGTGTTGGTGGTCACAGTCATTGCTTTGGCCACTATGCATTCCATTAACCAATAGAGATGGATGGATTGTCTAAACAAGGTGAGACATTCGCGAGTGTACCCAATATATATGATTAGCTCCCCCTAATCTTCAACTGGCAGTTCAAGCTCCGCTTTCAAATTCAACTCTACCTCCCAGGTCGTGATCAATTGTTTCACCTGTGTCAAGGTCCCTCCGTAGTATGCCTGAACCCTGACCTGAAGAATCTTATATTTCGGTTTCTATCCCCTCTATCACGTAGTCCTCTATCGCACACTCCTATGTCACATAGTCCTTTGTTGCGCAGTCCTTTGTCGTGCAGTCCTCGGCCACTCAGTCCTCTATTATGCAGTCCCACCAGAAGATGAACGAACTTCTTTTCCTTTGCCTTCTTAGTGTCTATGGCCCCTTCCACCTCAACCCGAGGCTCCACCACGAGGTTGAGACTTCACCATATGTGCCAAGGTCGGGCCCCCTTTTTTCACCCTTCTCCCTCCTTCTTGCCCTCATAAACTAGCCCACTATACAGAGGCTAGAAGTGGATATAGCTTAGGCGGACCTGGAATGTGATTTATACAGAGAACCACTTGAAAGACAAGCATTAATTTAATGTATGACCAGAAAAACAAATGAAGCATTAGACAACACTGCGTCCCTTCAAAATTTCACCACTCGAGCTAGAAAGCATATCTAAACAATAACCTTCTTGGAGTGGGAAGTACCACTAGAATAAAAATGGTGGCCCCCATGCACCCCTGAGCCCTGAGCCCTGAGTCCGTAGACTTGGCCCTGTTCATTTACCAGAACCCTTACTCTCCACAGGGCTTGCCTAGATAATTAAAGCTTAAAACAGGGAACCCAATTATCAACATGTAGAGTAAACATCATGAGAAAAAACAAAAAGCCAGTAAACATGCCCATGCAAGAAAGGATATTGCCAAAAATATATAGAAATCGACATTACATAGTCAAGAAGGCCAATATTGCCAGTCACAGAAATTTCTAATTTAACCAATGTTTCATTTCCCCTCCAAACACGAGGCTTATTACAAGTAGCATCCCCCAATGTAGGATACAAAGATAACATTATAACATACCAGACTTTATATGCCAACCTCGAACTGAGACAGGTAGCGACTAGGTATACCTCTCACATTCCTAGTGCTGCAAAACCTATAAACATCAAACTTAGGCTCCCTACGAAGCTGGGGACCAGAGTTTATATATCAGACAGATGGTCTTATCTCCACCTCCGCTCCCACCACCTATGGGCACTAAGGGTTACCAACCTTCACGTCGTGCATCTATCTTGATCTGCGACGCTTCATGTTATCACAACGAATAAGCGTGTGAGGGTGTGGGGGATACCGCCCACCGTCCCAAATGAATAAATTATTTGTCATATCAACCAAACCCAAGCGGAACTCCAACTGTTTTTCACCCCGATTGGGAAAAGTTTAAGTGAATTTAAATGATATTATTTATTGCAATTTAAATAAATAAATAAATTTCTCATATAGTATTGGATATCAATCTTGCACCCTTATTGTTAGAGTGGAAAATATATTCTTAGTAATATCACATGTATTAACACTTGTACTTTACACCAATTTATAATAAATATTTCTCATAATTTATGATGTTAATTTGAAAGTTGTTATTTTGCACCACCATCCATGAACCCCCTTCCCAACCCCTTATTGTAATAGATGTTGATATTGTATGAATACTCATGAGAAAGTATAAATGCACATGACTATCATTGTATTTGATATATTAGATGCACTGTTTCATATCAAGCATGGATTATGCAGTGACTTCTTCTATAAGGAGTGTTTGATGGTTTTAACATGTATTCACGTTTATTCTCTATATTCTTGTGTTCTTTATGGTGTAAATTTTCAGTGTTTTTCTTTCCTTTATATTTTCACTACTATTTCTATTTTTTCTTGAAGAGACATAACATCACCATGAAAATCAGTCCCCATCCCTAGGGTTCACATGAATATTAAAAGTAAACCTAGTTAACTTATTGACTTTCCTTCATCAACCTATTTTTTCTACTTTTACCCAAGAATTGGTGGCAACTCCACCTTCCTTACAGGCATTAGAGCTTGGTAATTCCTCTTTGTGGTAGCTTGGTGCCTCAATATAATTATCACACCACAACTATAACATCAACTCTAGACATATTCCAAACAAAGAGAAAATTATGCTTCTCCTCTAGCACATGCAACAAGTCACCCATATCCTTTATTTTTTAATTTTCTATCTAATTAATATAGTCCCAAAATATTCATCATCAACACATAAAATATTCTCCAATTATACTTGTATTGTTCCTCTAATTTAGTCTACCAAGGTGATCTCTCTTTATTTGGAATAATGTGTTATGAAACCCCAAAATTCGTTCACCAATTATTTTGAATCTCTCTTATACATATTGAGGCCACATTTGTTTTATCCAAATATATGCTTTCATCCAATGTGAATCATATTTGTACTCTTCTTCTTATGTTGTTATATATCTCTATACATGTCCCTTTCTTTGACATACATAACAAATAACCTCATCCATATCACTACTTATTAATTATGTTAATCCAATAGTAAAGGATTTTTCTGAATACATTACAAAATTTCTTCTTAACTCCTTCGCAATTTATCAAATACACTTTTTCCACAATAGTCTCCCTACCAATTTTTCAACTTTGAAGAATTGATGATGTTGTCTAGATACCTCACATTAGTTTTCCATTACATAGGAAAATTGATATGTTTGATATCAAACCATCCTTCATTTGTTATCCTCGTACTTGCATAAGCTAGCTACTTGGCCATGTGATTTAAATACATAGTCGGCATGATTATACACATTTCTCAGGAGCAACCCATTTTCCACAATCTTCCATCCATAATTACTTGCAAGAACTACGTACATTTAATTTGTTAACTTATGCATACAACATTATTTAGTGCCTTGTTTTGTTGACTTAGTAGAGGACATAATTTAGTGCTAACAAGGTTTATGATGATACTATTGTATTTACATGTTAGTAGCAAATACACTCAAATACGTATCAAGCAATGGACATTGGAAGTTTTCATTCAAGAATACCTTGAATGAGAAACATTTTATCCAATCAATACATTCCCATGTGTATTTCTATTGTGTAATAGGTCCCTTTTGTTGATCCATTTTTATGTCACCTCTATGTATTTTCTATCCTTGCCTCAATTTCATACCTGCTTGTTTTTCTCAAAGGTAGTGGAGTGGAAGTCTTCCATATTCCCACTCTCTACACATTTTTGCACTCCACACCTTTCCCCACTCTACACATCACTTCCATGTACATTTCCATACCTAATCATTTTCTATGTATCTAAAATAATTACACACCCATCCTTCCACACACCAATCCTTTCACACATACATTTCCCTGCACATTCACACTCCTACACACTCCATACCTATTGCATATAACATATTCACACACATTACATCGTAAAGTCACTCCTTTTCTTATACTCCATACTTAGTGAAAATTAATTGGTTGCTCCTTTAGAGGCTAATTGAATGCTCAGTTAAGAAAATCGGATCTTCAAGATGAAAATGCATTTATATCATACTACATGGATTATCCAACTGTATTCCTTTTAAGACTTTCTATAAGTTATTAATTTCTCGTTACCATTAATGCATGGCCCAATGAAGGTGGTACATGATGAAGTGATATACTACTAAATGCTATCGTAATTCAAAATTTTAACAACTAACAGCTTCATTCAAGCCTGATTGATCTATAATGTATAAATAAGTACATTAAAGAAATAAGAAATATGGTGACTAAGAGAAAGAAGGAACTTGTTTGTGGTGATACAACTAATTCATTAGCATGTTAGGATAAAAACTTCCATTAGTCAACCATGTATCAGTGGTATTTTAATTTGGGTCTAGAAGAGAATCAAGG
>APFE030770899.1:0-33664 GCA_000404065.3 Pinus taeda | reverse complement strand
ATGTTTACTTATATATGCATTTGTATGGTTAACACACATCTGGTCCTGTGTTATTTATGAATATAGATCTTTGTTCTTTGATAGTAGTATGTTGCTGTGATTCCACAGGCGCTCTTTGAAGCTGGGTAGATGAAGAAGAAGCGGTGAAGCTCTATTAGGATAGAGAGGAATCAAACAACAAAATCAAACGCAAGACTAAGGTTGGTCTCCTTGGTTCCACTCTTATCTATTTTCATAAAGAAAAACGAAAGTAGACTTTACTTGTTTGTTTCTAAGATAGCTACCAGTCTTAGTGGGAATAGCAACATCCAAGTGGACACTATTCCCGGTAACAATCATCTCGATCATGAGGTAGGCGCAGGTATGGAAAACTCTCACCTCCTCCCTATGTGTGAATAACAAAAATGTGTAAATTTCGAGATGATATGTTTTAATAAGTTGGAGGTGGCTAGTTAACTTAGCCAGCCTCGACTAGTAGACTAAAAGTGATGGTAAACACTCATGCAATGTGGATATGTCACATCAGTCAAGTTGGGATCATAGATAGTGGGTGGTGATTATGGGGAAAGAGGGAATAATTACACCGAGTGGGTACAATGGTCCAAAATATGAAATCTTGTGTGACTTCCAAGTCACCACAGTGCTCCAAGCCTAAGTCAAAAATGACATATTATGCATTGGGGCTCGAATTCTTTTGCATAATAAATCATTTCAAAAATAGTTAAGGAGAGGACAAGCTCAGGGTGCCATTGAAGAGTTTCAAACCCTGTTCTAAAGGCAAGCTTGCAACTACTACAGGAGGCCCGAGGGACTGCTACAACAATACTGAAAGGGTGAAGGAATGCTACAGAGGGTCGATTTGGTCTCCAAATTATTACCTTCTTCCCAGAGCAGTTGATAAAGTAAGTGTCACCATCTCCTTCATCCATCCATAAGATTGTATGCAAGGTGCACTTCAAATTCTACAGGCAGTAGTAGTCTAATTTTGAATTTGAAAGATCGTTTCGGGCTGTAGAGTAAAGGGAATGTAGGCAATTATCATCAACAAGGAATCTAAACTCACTGCTACCACTGAATTATAAACTAAAGCTATTAAAATAAGTATCTCTCCTTCACTTAGCTAAAAACATAGAGAAGAGATGGGGGGAGAATTTAACAGAAGGGAGCCCTCAGATACGAAAATAATCCATCTAAACCCTCCCTTGATAGACATTTTTAGAAGACACCAGTGGCTAGGATTCTTCGAGTTGTTTAAAGGGTATAATGATGACATTGCCTTTGAATTTTCCATGGCCCTAAACTCACAAACTAAAGACAGTGCCACCACTGTGGTGAGGGGGTTAGCTATCTCACTCAGCCCTGAACTAATTAGAAAAGTGACAACCATACCTCTAGGGATCAAATGGGGAAGAGAAGACAAAGTCAACAGTGCCACTGCTAGAAATAACTTCTTCACTGCCAATGAAAAGCATGTCAAGGAAAAGAATGGAGTTAGGAGGGAAAGCCTATCTTATCCCTGGGATGAGGTGGCCTATCATATCTTGAAATACATCTCTTGTGAGGGAAGGATGAGTGTAGTTTATGCCTACCACTTTAGATTACTTCATGCACTCATATTTCAGGCAGAATTGCCTTTGGCTCAAAGACTTAGTGTGCCATACTTCCTCCTACAGTCCATCAATGACATAAGTCAAAAAGTGAGAGAGGGAAAACATCAAAACATAGGCCACCATGGACTCATTAAACTGATAGTGGTGGATGCCTTGAACAAATTGAGAATCCATTTCCTTTGGTCCAAATTCATAGACATGGATAGAGAAGCCTTCATTGACACACCGACCCTCACACTAGGAGAGACCCCAACCTCTAGTGTCCAAGGAAGAGAGGGAAAAATAGAGGAAGAAGAACAAGGGGCAAGAATAGGAGAGGAAGAAGTAATAGTATGAGAAGAAGAGGAAAGAGAAACATATGCGAAGAGGACAGTGGAAGAACTAGAGGCAAAGGTAGGAAAAGAATAAGATGAAGAGGAGAGGGGGAGAAACAAGAAAAATCAAGTCCTGAGAAGACTACTAAGCCCAAAGAAATAGAGATATCCCCAAAGCAAGCAAGTTTGTCTCTAGGACCCATTGAAAAAGAGGTAGATACAACTTTGGCTACCTTGAACACCTGAGTCAAACCTACAAGGAAGAGACAAAGGTAACTCCCCCTATACTTTAAGACTATGAAAAGCACCAGGATCAAGCAAGGGAGGCCACAAACTCCCACAAATGCCCCTATCACAATTGAAGAGTCCCCAAGCAAGAAATAGGAGGTGGGGCCCACTAAAAGAAAAATCGAAGAGGGACCCTCTCTAAAACCCATAAAAAAGATTCCTATAGCATATCTAAGGAGACCCACCACCAGATCAACCTCCTTCAAACAACACAAGGCACCTACCACCTTCCAACAAGAATAAAAGGGGAAGCTACAGAAGGGGCATAGTATGCTAAAAGAAAAATAGTGTGTGCTACAGGAGGAGCAGAGGATGCTACAAGAGGGACAGAATGAGAAATAGGAGGGAAAATATGTGACAAAACAACTACATGAGGTAGCATCTTCCCCAAAAACATTTGAGAAGTACTTTCGAGAGCTCCAAGAGCCTAGTCCACAACCTAGCCTAAGCTCGTATTATAAATTCATTAAAGAAGGGAGAATTATTCCCTAGAAATTTGCAGTCCCACTTTTCTTTGAGCTAGAACCAGAAAGAGGAAGAACCCACGGATGGATGCAAATTTCTATGTCTAAGAAGGTGGAAGATGTGGGCCTCATGGAAGAGAAGCTCCTTCAAATGGGAAAGGAATTAAGAGAGCTAAGAGAGAGGGAGTCCACAAAGAAGGAGAACTTAAAAGCAGAAAATAGGTGGTTGAGGGATAAGCTGTAGGAGAAGGTAGCCCAACTTGCCACGATGGCAAGCCTCTCCATGGAGGCATTACAGTACAAACAACCATCCAAGTGCTATGCACTATTTCTCAAAGAGAAGTGGCTGCAATTCCAAATCAAAACCTTAGCACAACATGGGTGCATGCCATTTCAAGATTACAAACAGTGCATTGAATTTTGCAACCAAGTTAGCATAGAAGACAAAGCAAAATTTGCTGAGTTTTACATTCATAGCCTCACCTTGACTGATATGACTATTTGCGATCCCGATGCAAAATTGGGGGATACACAGTTGATGGCCCTAGCATCCTAGATGACTCAAGAGGAGGCAAGAGCTAAGGAAGTAAAGAGAGTCATGACAAGGGAAGAAAAGAAACCATTATACATCAAGGTAGAGATAATAAGCCCAATGGTTTTCATTAGCAATAATAGTAGCACCCAAATACCTTGCCACCCAGGAACAAGCCATCACACATTTTGAAGACACACTTAGGTTGTTGGGAATAGAAAGCCAACAAACCTACCAAAGGATATGGAATGCCTTACCCAATAGTCTCCAAATCAAATAATATCACTCTCCTGAAAGGCTGAGGAATGCATTGAAAAGGACACCCCTGTACAAAAGAATCATGAAAATATTAAAAGTCATTTGGATTGGACTCAAGCTCAGTCCACCATTGTTTCTAGGCCTACAAGAAGGAATAAATGCAACAAATGAGAAGAATGAGTGGATAAAGATAGAAAATAATGCAGGGTTCTATCCCCAAGAAGGCACACCATCTGAGGAACCTTGGGATGTCAGGGAGGCCACCAAGGCCATGAAAGACATGAACATAGATGACTGAGTTTCTCAGAGGATGAACAACAATTTTAGTAGGGGGGTGATGATGAGGCTCATCAATAGGTACATCAGAAGGGTCATACTTCCATCCTCCAGCTTTAGAACTATCTCTTTGTCACATTTATTTACAATTTTTGTTATATTATGCTTAGTGAGAGGGGTAAAAGATGTTTTTCTATGTCATGTGGCCTAATATGGTTTTTGAGATTATTTCAATGTAGGAGCTTGGATTACACAAAGGGGAGAGATTCTAGGAGTTTTTCCACCTCCTTAACTCCCTGAATAAGCCAATATCACCACACTCTCTCTCATCAGCTCAAGGTCATTGGCAGCAAAGCAAGATGAGGTCATTGGAAGCCAAGCAAGTGCAATTAAAGAAGATCAAGATCCACCCTTCTCAAGTTTTGGAAGACAAAAATTCCTATTTTCTAGGGAGATACTAGCAGCTACCCTCTTGTATAAATAAACATGCAAAAGAACTCATTAGGATTCGAACTTTGTTTCCATCTAGGAAGATATCGATCTTAAGCACTTTATATTGTTATTTTTGACTAGTTATGTGATGTATTTGACATTGATGCAATGATTAAATGACAAGTTTCTTATTGGTTAACCACTGAGTTAGTTCCAGATGGCTGAGGCTCTTGGGTTTGTGCCTAACCCCAATGGCTTAGGTCCCTCTTATGTATTGGTATTTATTTTTAGCTTAGGATGCTTACTATTTTTCTGCATTTCGTTAGAACATATCCCCTTAAAAATCTTGTGATTGCAACCTCTATCTCATCTCTCTCATGGGAGCATGAATGGAAGAATGTACAACCACAATCCAAAAACACTATGTTTATGATTTCTTGGAAGAAGGTATATGTTAGTCATCTTTTTTTTCATATGCTTGTTGTAGCTTAGGAGTTGATTTATTGACTAGATCATAGTTTTTGGCATAGATTAGATGGAGTTTAAATTCAACTCATCCTTTCCACTATTATTGTTTCATTTTGTCAATGATAAAAGGGTATGTGCATGTGATGTTGTAGGGTTGTTTGGTTTTGCAAGAAAGGGGCCTTTCACCATCTCCATCTTGGACTCCTTCACCCTCTTTGATGAATCCCAAATTTTTTCTTGAGATCATTCCCTTAGGTCACCATGAACAACTCTCCTAGTTCAAAACATACCTTCCTAAGGTTTTGAGATTGGCTAGGGGTTTTGGCCACATTTCATCCATCTACCAAAACCTCCATCCACCTTACCATCCCTTGAACTCATCATTCCTACATGGCACATGTAGCAGTCTCTTATCGCATACCTATAGCAGTTTGTTTCACCACATGTTTTGACTTGTGATGTAATTTTGACTTAGTTTAGAAGTAGGTTGACCTCCAACTATGACTCCATGATCAAGGGTAGCACCTAGGCCATTCCAACTATCTATTTCCTTCACTACAAAATAGAATAGCATTAGTCTCTTTATCACAGATTTAGCACAAATATAACATTGATTTATATGCAAGTGTGAGCTAGATAGATGATGCATGAAATCTTGAGTTATGATTTGATAGGTTAGTTTCTTGTCTGCAAGTAGATTTGGTAACTAGATGGTTTATAGCAAGATAATGTAGTTCCATTTCTGCAAGTAGTGTAGCTCTTGTATTTTCATAAATTGATTCAATAGCATTTACAAGTTGAGGTTTAAAGAGCATTTTTCTTTTTCTTATTAGAGATAGCTTTTGAATTGCACCTTCACTTGTTAGTTTCCTTCTAATTCAGTAGAAATAATGGTCTTGGAGTACTATTGATCAAATTTCCTAGTTGAGGGTGGCATGAGTAGAATACCATCTACTGTGTATATAGCACTGTCACCTCAAAGTTTGTACGAACCCTAGGTTGATAAACAAAGTTGAGGAGCCCTTGGGAGTTGCAACACTCTTGGTGAAATCCCAGGGCTCACCACTTCCCAAGGCTCTAATGGTTGTTATGGATGGAATTTTCCTTCCTATAGCACTATGTTAGCTTCTTGTAGCAGACTGTCTTAATCATATATCAGTTTGTTTTGATCCCGTAACAACATGTTTAGATCTTATAGCACACAACCCGAATCCTGTAGAAACTAATCTTTGCATGCCAAGAGGTAGTGGGTCTACCATTATATATATATATATAAATAAGTAATTTTTTTTCTCTTTTTTCATTGCATCCAAAATAAACTCAAAGTGCTTTGAGTTAATTGAGCTGACCTCCCCCTACATTTTGTACTCCATGATAACATCCCACTTTATTAAGTCTTTTTTCACTTTTATCTCATTTATCTCCCACACGTGTGGGTGTCCTTTGGAGAAAATTCAAGTGACTTGCTAGATAATATTGAAACTTCTTACTATTAAATTTAGCTATAGAAGGACTTTCCTTCTCACACTTTTAATGTTTTCTCATGTTATAATAAGTTTGAAGAGTGAGGTTAAAGAGTTGCATTCCTCTTCCTTACCATGAATGTTTTTCTTGTGTAGGATGTTTTTGTATATGTGGAGATTGCCTTTGACGATCCTGAAGCTGCATGTGATAATTTGTTGGAGGTCCTAATGCTGATAGCCTTGTTTTTGGAGGTCTTTTAGGATTTTTATTGCTGTTGTTTTTACTTCACATATTTGGCTAAAATACTGCTACTGAGATGCTCATGATGTGAGTGATGTAACTGGTGATTGACTAGTTGATGCTTGTATGATGTTGTTGGCGCGTTGATGAAGTTATTGGAATTCTCTCTGAGGTACAAAATGTCACTTCGATCAATCATTTTCATTGGTTTGAATCTTTTCATTGCTAATTGAAGTTTCATGATTCATGTGATCAAAATATAGGTGCCACCATGGATCAGAGGTTGTTGGAGATGAGCAATGACCTTGTAGCATCCCTGCAAAAGTTTTGTGGCTTCCAAATATCAAGGAGATGATCTCTCAATGCTTCATGATGGTCAATTCTTCATTCTCGTTTTTCCAAGTGCTTTTGATTGTGGTCTTAGAGGGTTTGTGTAGACTGCTATAATATTGGATTCTTTCATATATCAGTCACACAGAGCCCCCTACGATCACAATAACCTTCATACAATGCATCCAAAAATATGACAATCCATGTTGAAATCATGGACAAGGATTAGAAGCTTTGGTTTTGGTGAAAAAAATGAAAGGAGTGGTAAAAATGGGGTTTTTTTATGGACAAAGATGATTATTTGGGTGGAGAAGTGGCTAAATGGTGTGGAGGGTAGGTGATGGTGGTGATGTGGACCTCTCCTTTCGTTCCCCCATGGAAAACATAGGATATGAACTCGTTCCATGTGTCGATCACAATCCTGTAGCAAATCTAAGACAATCTTGTAGCAGACTTGTTTAATCCTTATCTCTCAAATGGTAGATTGGATTCACCTAGAGTTTTTGAGCATGTTTTCGTCATACTTATTAATATCCCCATAAACAATCTTGGCCAATGGATGCATGAATTTTGAGAAAAATGGAAAATGGTTGTAGTTGATGGTGGCCAATATATCGAAAAGTAAACACTGGAATTTGCTGAATTTTTTTTAAGAATGTCACCATAATCCTTATGCATCTCCCCATGAAAAATATTAGAAAAAAGGTTCACAACTTTTGAGATATGGTCAAAACAATTTATGCCATGTGTATTTTGGCAATCTTGTAGCAACACTAAACTTTCCTATAACACTTTAGGATAGTGAGGAAAATGGTTGGGAAAGGCTCAGGAATGATGAGAAATGGCATGGGGAGGCATTGTAAGGATGACAAGAGATGTATGGACTTTGGCTTAGTCATGTTGGAGCATCTTGGTATAGAAGGTGGAAAACTCAATGTTGGCTGACCTTGACTAGATGTTTGCTTCCCTCATCAACTTTTTGTTGCTTGTGCAAGTTGGAAAGACCCTGGATATATCATAGAGAGATACCTAGAGAAAATAATATTTTTTCCATTTTTCTTCTAAGTGCCTTAATGAGATTTTCAACTAGCGGGACTGCCTAAGTGCCTAAAAGGAGGTTTTCACCTAGGATCTTATTTCTTTCTTTTTTCTTATTTTCAACCCACTGACTTCGTCATGGAGGTTTTCAATCAGTGAGCCAATCTCAAGCATCTCAAAGGAGGTTTTCACTTTGGACTTTTTTCTCTTATTATTTTTTTTTTCCTACTCTACTTGACAAAAAAACAAAAAATATCTTTCAAGTATATGAATACTTCCAATGGATCCATGTGCACATCAAGATGACATATAAACTCGTGTGTAGGCTCAAAATATATGATTTGACGTGTTCCTGAATATGAGAGACTAGTTTCTTTGATGATGTCAAGATTTGTTGAAAAAGAGAGTGGTGCTCCAACTTAATGACTTTCTAGAACCAAAGCTTAATATAGTTGTGATTACCTTGGTTCTCTTGCTCATCTAGATCATCATGTATGTCTTCTTCTTTTATGAAATTGATATCTTCTTCTTTTTGTTGATTATTCTCTTGAACACATAAAGGAGCTGATGGTTTACATAATGTAACTTTCTTAATCTTTGATTCTAATGTCTTCTCTCCATCAAGTGTAGTCCATGATTATTCGGTCTCCTCATTTGAACCTTGTTTTCCTAAATGTTTTCCTTCGATGACATCAAGATAATCTCTTTTTTTTGCAATACTCTTCTTGAACTAAGATGAATACCATTTAGATCAAGAGGAGTTGTTTGGAAGTGTTTTACCTCAACATTATAAGTGGGTTGAGTCACTTTATTATTTGAGTTCAGAAAATGGTTGTATAGGTAGTTGAGAGCGAGTGGATCATTTATATATATATAAATATATATATATATAATATAATATTAATATATATATTATATATATATATATATGTGGTTGAGGTTGTGGTTGTGGTGGAGGTGGATGGTAGGGATAGAATGGATTTGGGTATAGAGGATATTGAGGAAAATATTGAGGATATTGTGGATTTATCCCATAAGGTAGACCTTGTCAACCTTGCTGCCAAGATTAGTTTTGGGGTTGAGATGGCCAAGGTTGCCAAGGAAAGGGTGTGTTTCAATTACTTTGAGATGGTTGTGCATAACCTTGAAATTGTGAATTAGTTTCTTACATCATACTAGGTTGAATAGGTTGTCATGGTCTTCTTGGAGCTACATAACAAAGTATTTTTGGTGATTGAATTGCCTCATTGTCCTCCTTGTAAACTTCCTTCAACATTGGTAATGATGGGCTATTTAGTAGCATGTGATTATGCACAAATAACACAAATATCAACATCCTCTTTTTGCTCTTTTTACATTCTTAACATTTCTACTTGTTCACTTAGATTGCTAAGAATTTTTGTTTTAAAGTTATTTCCATGTTCAGTTTGACTTATCGATCTCGATGATGATATACTTAGTCTTGTCCTTCTTCTTGATATGTGCTTGCATATTTCACAAATTTCTTCAAATGATAATTGATATACATCACCTCTACTCATGAGATCAAGGAGACTAATTCACTCATCCCTAATTGTTCTAAGTAAAAAGGTTTTTAGTGTGTCAAATTATAAATGATGTAATTTTGCGCTCTTAACATTATACATAAATATCTTTATTAGATCCTCAAGGCTCTCATCTTCTGTCTGAGTCATTCTAAAGATTTTTTCTCTAAGATCATGAACTTTATATTTTTTTCTAGAAATATATTTTGCATATCATTCCATGATCTTATTGAATTAGTCCCTAAACTCATGCACCATTTAAGAGATCTATCCTTCAATGTTACTAGAAACAATCTCAATTTTTTAGTGTTTAATAAATAACCATAAGATCTGCAAAGTATTTCAAATTCAAAGAATAAGGTTCTGGATCATATGACCTCATACCATGGAAGTTGGGAAGAGGATAGAGGGATGTTATTTATATGAATATTGATATCAATATCTTGAATGGGAAATCAAAGTGGCTCTTCCTCAAAGTCATCATCTTCATCCATTTCTTCTACCTTCTCTACCACCTCTTCTTCTTCTACCTGCAAAAGTAGATGGTGATGTAGTTCTTACTACATCACTTGGTCAAATGGGGGGGTTTTGGTGTTGGAGAAGTATTTTTTTCTATTTTTATAATTTTTTTTGAATAAAAATGTTAATGCAATGAAATTTTCTATTTTTGAAATGAAATATGCCTAATGCAATTTTTTGTTTTTTATTTTTGCAGAAAATAAAATAAATGATTGATCAGGAAAAAACAATGCATACATTGACATCTCCCCAACAATGGCATTGAAAAGTGATGCGCCCTAGTATTACGACAAGAATGCTGCAACTTCCAAGGCTACAAACTTAAATGATCAACCCGGGGTTTGTACAAACTTAAGAGGTGTTGGCACTATATGTACAACATGAAATGTGTCCTTCCTTAATTGATCTAATGCAATGAAGTTAATATTATGAAATCAAATCCTAAACTAATTGTAGAAATGAAAATGTTACTCTATTTGCAAGAAATGGAAAATTTTCTTGCTCAAATGTAAATGATAACCCTAATTGAAAAAATGTAAAGGGTATACTACTTGCAAAAATATAAACATTAAGCAGTCTTGCAGAATGTAAATGTTGCATTGAAAGGAAACCTAGTCTAGAGAATGGAAATAACAATGCTTGAAATGGAAGCCCTAGCTTAAGAATAGATAAATAAAACTAATCTATATTGCATGAAAGAAAGATCATGTAATCAATCATTTCATTCCAAATAGGTTAGATCTATTGAAAAAGTTCATTAGATACTTCATGTGGTAACTAAAAAAATCATTGGTTCGAAATGCGTCGGCCAAAAAATTCTCTCATGTTATTTCTATTG
The DNA here is from genome assembly GCA_000404065.3 of Pinus taeda. NCBI lineage: Eukaryota > Viridiplantae > Streptophyta > Pinopsida > Pinales > Pinaceae > Pinus > Pinus taeda. The sequence continues at coordinate 23,049 of APFE030770899.1, read as the reverse complement.
AAATACTTTGTTTAATTCATTATGGATCACAAAAGCTTGAAAAAAAAAAAATCATTACTGTGCTATCTGATTCATAAATCTGTTCACTAACCCTAATTGTTGAGATGCGTTGCAAGGGTAAAAAGGAAAGTCCTAAGTGGTCTTTAGTCTTCCTAAATCATGTTTTAAGAGTATAGGGGACATGATTCAAGCTTAGGAGGAAAAAAATCTTCAAGGGAAAATCTAGTCAAGTTTACATGGTGTTACAGGGTGCTACAAGATCGTTATAGGATTGCTACAAGATTGCCTTGTTTTGCTATAAGATTTGATTCGTGAGCATTCTGAGGGTGATCACTGACAGAGGTAGTATGAAGGTAAGGAAAGGTAGGGGAGGGTAAATGAAGGTTGTATGAGATCTTTGTTAAGCCTAGTACCCTTTAGGGGGCCATCTTGCACAAAAGCTGATGCACATGGTGACCTTCAATAAACCAAAAATGTGTTCCTTGTGGACTGTGTTTTGGGAGAGTTATGAGGTGAAAAAAAAGGGGTTGATGGTATAGAAAGGAGTGTGAGTGAAAACAGTAGTACCTTCACACCACAAAAAGATTATGATTTTCGTACTTTAAAAGACTAAAATACCTAGTCTTCGAGCCAGTCAGCCCTCCGAGTTATCTTACCGAATGACAAAGAAAATATAATTCAAATCAGATGGGATATTTTTTTTATTAATTAGGATTTCCTAGGACTCCAATATTAGTGTAATAACTCAAAAATGCTCTTGTTAACATGTGCTAAAAACTAGCGGAAAATTACTAATTTAAAAACCAGAAATTCAAGAATCAGTCAGCCAATCAGCCTACCAAATGCCTAACCTAATCAAGTGAAAATTATATGGGGTAAATTTTTCTATTAATTTGAATGTTTTTAGGACTCAATAAAAGTGGAAACAACTCAAAATAACTTTGGTAACATGTGGTAAAATTCAGTAGAGAATTACTACTAATTTTCTACAAGAGACTTCCAAAAATTCCAGAATTATGAACTAGTAAACCAATCCAAGTAACTCAATCATGGATATGTCTTTGAAAAGTTGTTCTAAGGATGTATAATGCTTGTGACTCTATAAATAACCTACAAAAAAAATCACTTTAATCATTTAACTAATATAACCTAGAACAAATAAAACATGAATACTAAATGCAAAAATAAGAGATGCAAGTGAAAAAGACATTAAACTAAAATAAAAAAATTGTACATTAGGGCTCTGAGGCTCCTGGGGTGACCAAGCCCAAGGATAGTCAGAGTCATATGAAGGAAACTAAGCTTTAGAAGCTAAAAATGGAATTAAAATTCATTATTATAGATAATCCAAGTACAACCCTACTAGAAATGAAAGTAGAGCTACTAAATAACAAGTTTTCTCCTCAAGAAGACTAAAACATACATGCCTCTATAGTCAAATTCAATTTTTTACTTATATAGATTTATGGGGAAGAATACTCCTTGAAAGGAGGCATATTTCCCCTTCAAATTCCCTCAAAAAGTGGATTTGGTTCCCAACAGTAAGAACCATCATTAAATGACATGGAGCATATTCCTATATTTTCTCAATCACTGGAGCTCTAGAATTTGTTCAATAATTTTATAATATCATGTTCATTTATTATCTAACCTTAGTACATCATGTAGTAGGAAATAAGTCCCTATATCATCTCATCTTTCAAATATTCATAATTTGCCCAATATTCTCATAATATTATACAAAATAAATAATACTAGGCGCATAATATGCAATTATCTCTAAACCTTCCTTAGAACATATTAAAGCGAATTTTTTTTTATTAAATGTAGAAGGAAATATTTAATATAGCCTTTATGTCCCTATGAAAGTTTAGATGGGCCTTAATTTGTATCTAATTTGGGTGCCCATCAATGGTTGCCCATGTTTTCCCTTTGTTGACGATAGAGATTTTAATCGACCATTATAGTTGATCATGGTTGACAATGGTAAAACATGGTTTATCATGGTTTTCCATGGTTGATCATGGTTTCCCTTTTTTAACCATGTTCAAACATTTTAACCATTTTCATCTTGGTTGACCGTGGTTGGCCATGTTCAACCATTCTTACCATAGAGATCTTGATTGAGCATTATTGTTGATCATGGGTGATCATGATTGAAAATGATTGATCATGGTTGACATGGTTGACCATGAACCACCATGGTTAACCATGGTCCACTAAGATAACCATGATCATGACCATGAACCACCATGGTTAACCATGGTCCACTATGATAACCATGATCATTGGGTTGACCATGGTCAACCACATTAGTGAATGTGGTTTAGAGAGTTGACAATGGCCAACTACATTAATAAATGGCATTGACCATGATTAACCATGATCAAATTTAGTTGATCATGGTTGATAATGGTTGACCATGATGGGTCATTGTTGACCATGGTTGACCATGGTTGACCATGATCCACCATGGTCAACCACATTTTTTTTTAACTAAAACAATAATATTAATATTAAACCTAATTTATATCAACCATGGTTGATATGGTTGACCATGATCAACCATGATCAAGCACATTTGTAAATGGTGTTGACTATGGTTAAGCCCATTACTAGGCTAACCATTAGATGGTTGACTATTAAAGTGTTAACCATTATCAACTACATCAGTAAATGGGGTTGACCATGATTAAGCAGGTCTACCATGGCTGATCATGGTTGACCATAATCGATCACGATTGATCACACTTGATATGATTGGCCATGGTTTATCATCGTTGACCATGGTCCACCATGGTTTACCATGGTCCATCATGATCAACCATGGTTTTGTTCAACTAAACCTAACATTAACCATGGTTGATCATGGTTGACTACGATCCACCATGGTTAACCAGGGCTGCTATGGTTGACTTTCAATCGTGGTCGTGGTTTGTCGTGATTAAATATTACTAACCATGGTTAGCTAAGGTTTTGTTCAAATAAACCTAATATTAATGTTAGACCTAATACTAAACCTAATATTAAAAGTAAACCTATTATTATTATTATTTAACCTAATATTTTATTAGAATGTATTAAACTTAACATTAATATTAAACTAAATATTAAACCTATTAAAACTACTATTAGATTTATTAAATTTAATATTAATATTAACCCTAATATTACATATATTAAACCTAGGTTTAATAATGTTAAACCTAAATTCAAGAATGTCGAATTTAGATTTATTAAACCTAACAATAATGTTAAAACAAATATTACATGTATTAAATTTAATTTTTAACTTAGTATTAAATCTATTAAACTTTATATTAAAATTTTTAATCTTAATATTAGAAACTCCCAAAACCTAATATTAAAAACTCCCAAAACCTAATATGAATGGTTGCCTTTTTATATATATTATGGATCTTAAAAGCTGCCAATATTAGGCATGCTAATATTAAACCTATTATTTAACACATTAACTAAAACTAAATGCATATATTAAATCTAACTATTTGAAACCAGTTTGCATTAAAAAACTCTATTATATTTTATTAAACATCACATATAAATACAATAAGTATTGGTTTAAGATAAAAATTCTATCTTAATAATAAAATCAACTAGTTAAGAAAATATCTCAAGCAAAAACCAAAGTAGGAACTATTTTAGTTGGACTAAATATTTCAGATTCAACTAATTAACAATTAACCAAATTACATTTATGATGAGGAATCTCATTCAATGTGCACAAGACAAGTAGGAGTTAAATCTCCAAGTCCCGCCCTTAACGAGTACTTGTCTTTGATCTTCTTATCTGCAAAGTCTTCATTAGCTTATTTAAACATCTTTGAAATTTCATAGAGCTAACTCCATCATGTTATCTCATAACCTTCGTAAAAATTGTCTCATAACCTTCATAAAGGTGTAGCCAGCAAACTGAATTCTCATCTCATAATCTTCATAAAGGTGTAGCCAGCGAACTGAATTCTTGAGTTCCACTCTCAAACTCTGAAATTACGGATCTTTCAAAGTCAATTACTTAACGACATCTCAAGTTGTTGCATAAAATCACAAGAAGATCAATCCCACATCTTCAACAAATTAGGGATCCTTCCCTATATCCACAAATGCCAAACTCTTTGGACAACCATTCATATTGAGTTTTAACCACTCGATCTCTTAAAATAGTTGCTTCAGACACAATCAATAACCTATTTGCAATAACTGATCTACCAATCATTCTATGGACGAGCTCCCATCCACATACATGGGTACTAATTGTTGTACTCACTAGTTATACATGGGTACCAATTGTTGTACTCACTAGTTATCTACAAAACCGTTTAAATACCAAATGTATCGAGAATCAGTTTTACAAAATAACATCTCTATCTGATTTTGATATCCATCTTTATCCATTTTACAAAAAAGTTGTAATACAAAAAATTATTTTGCCCAAAAATAATATAACTATATCACGGCCAATAGTTCCTCTTATCACCTTCTACAAATGGATGATCTATCAAAAATATGAATGTAGATAATACAATCAAACCTATATAACATTGAAATTGTGCTAAATTTTTACACTCTGAATAGAAGAGGCTTTGAGACAGATACAGGTTGTTAATAGATGCTTATTCATCAAATCATTACTAAACTTTATTCCTAAGCCACGAAATGATGCTAAGCCTGTGAAACTACTCATTGAAACTGGTGTTATCGCATTGCTCGCACAACGCATATCCAGTATCTAATGAGAGGTGATCATTTGGAATTTGCGGGGTTTTAGTGAGAAGTTTGGCCTGTCTACCGATTGGAAAATAATCAGAATTCTCAGTTTCTGTTATCAAATCTGCGAACGTTGTCTCTGAAGTTGCAGCAGTGATCATTGCCTTGAGAATCTGAGCTTCACTTCTGAAATCCACAATGCTTGAATTTCGGTGCAATGGCCACTTATGTTGGTCCTTTCATAAATACGTTGATTTATAAAGTAAATTTGATATCAACCAGCGGAAATGGAATTTTAATGGCATATGAGCATGCATGACACGAGCAGAGCACTGCAAAACATAGGTATAGAGAACATGGAATACAATTTCCATATTTTCCACCAGATCCTTTCGCAACTAAAGGAGTTCCTAATTATCTAGGCATGATTACAATATTATCCTGGGCTCACATTTATTATTCCATGACCATAGCTCCTTCTTCACAAGTTTCATACTGTCGGTAGTCTACATAGTGGCACCGAGTTCCCGCGGCATGCCATCGTCTGAGGGCACCAATAGCCTAACTCAAATTCTGATCAATCTATACCATTATTTTAATGCATCTACTTCACTTACAGCAAACTCAATCAACACAACTGTAACAATCACACAATAACATATTTAATGGACAAATCAACACACACTATCTTATCTCTCGAGTACCTTAGGCCCTTTCGTGAGGTAGGCCCAAAAGGGCTATGATACCAATTTGTGAAACCAGTTTGCATATAAATAAAAAAAAATATTAAAATTCTACCTTAATTATAGTTGAAAAAATATTTCAACAAAACATCAAAGCAGGAATTATTTTATTTGGACTAAATATCTCAGATCTAACTAATTAAAACCAAATTACATTTATGATGAGGAATCTCGTTAAATGTGCATAAGACAAGTAGAAATTAAATCTCCAAATTAACTATATAAATTAGTATTAAACATATAAACTATTACACATTCATATAAATTACTAAGAAAACTATGTCTGGTCAGTTTTGTTACACTAAATAATTATATTAGTAATGATAAATGTTATATTAATATAATTATGTTCAATCCCAATAAAAAGGGTGAATAAATATGCGGAAAAAAGAGAAGTTTCATAATCCAATTCATCTTCTTAGAGGGAAGCTAGGTTTCAAAATTGGTTTTGCAAGTTATATATGCACATTTTAATGCAAGTGAATTTAATTTTTATTAACCTTTGTAGCGGATTGTAAACCATTAATGCACAATATAATTTTAATTATACTTTCTAAATTTTTAATTTAAATAGGGTTTAAAGATGTGATTTAGTTATGCAAGAAAGTTATCATTTCAATTTCCAATTTAGATATACAAGAAAGTTATCAATTCAAGTTTTTAGTGAAGATTTTAAAATCAATTATTAATTATTCATTAGAATATGTATTGGAAAAAAATGATTAAAGTGTTCTTGTTGTGTGTTACGATCATTATTATGCCGAACATTTCAGGTGAACCCTTTACCCATCTTCATGGAATAGAAGCTTATTGATGATGTGAAGAGTGTTGGACCTTTATAAATAGAGTATGGTGATGGAATATGGCCCTTAGAAGAAAAATAGACGTTATAGAAGAAAAACAATAACGTATAGGAAAATATTTGATTAAAACAAAAGAATTAGACAAATAAATATTTAAAGAATACAATCTTCATTTGGAAGCTGCAATGGCGATTAGGGTTTTAGTGGAGGGTCGCATCGAGAAGGAGGATAGTTAGTAGCAATTGCAGTACGAATGGTGTTCGGTGGCAGGGACCAACCAATGCATGACTCATACATGGCAGCTTCACCTTTCACCTAGGGAACAACATCGTTAGGAAACAGATTAGGGTAGACAAGTGGTGTCAAAGGAGGTTTTTACAACATTTTTTGTTTTTCTTACTGGCGATTACCCTCAACTACACGCGCCCACTTTAGGAGCTCAATAGCAGGAGAGGTTACACTTGTTTTCTTACCCTACAAACAGAGACAACAAAGATGGTCAACCCTCAAGATTGTGTCGACTTGGAGCCCGACCCATAAGACATCCAATTGGTTTAGGGTTTGGATCCTACTCAGTAAAACCTAGCCAAGGTGATTCATCCAACTATGTCTAGCTAGCAAATTGGGAGGCACATTGTTAGATTGGAACTCAGAAGGCGGATTAGGGTTTTTGGAAACATGAAAACCCTGTGTTTCAAAGGTGGGGGCTGGGGTTTTGACAACAATTTCCTGGAGGGTCAGGTGACTACAACGACATTGGTGGATCAAGTTACAGGGGAGTCAGTGGAGATATGTGTAAGCTCAAAAAAAACTCTTGTTGTTTCCTCTCTCGGGTCTTTTTTTGGGAGGTTTGGAGGACATTGTCATTAACAGTGGGAATCAAGGAAATGAGGGATTGAAATCATGTATGGTTACGAATATAGTGCAAAATGATGTTAGTGGGGGTAACAGGTTGAACAAAGGTCACACATGCAAAATTTCTCTGAGCCAGAAGGCTTGTGAGGCACCCATTCTTGTTTTGAACTTGAGTCCAGAAGCAGTGATAGGAAAGGGTTTTCTCCAAGATATCCGAGCGCTAAAAGAAGGAGTAGGAACATATTTAACCAGAAACAGTGGGAAGGAAAGGGTTGGTGGTCCCTCTTCTGGTTCACTGGTATTCGAAGATGACGAGTTTCAAGGTTTTGGCTCCAAGGAAGTAGGGGAGTGGATCCATAATATCGACCCAGAGGCGATGGGGCAGCATATAACACCTATGATTTTTTCTAATTGGAATCGAGCAGTGAAGGAGAGGCTAGGGCCACTATCTGAAGAAGAGAACGATGTGCGGGAGGGCCAGCCATCTTCAGGAACAATTGGGAATGACCGGAACACCGGTTCGAAGAGAAAGAAAGGAAAATTATAAGGAAGAAGGCAGCATGCCCAAATTTAGTTCCTGGGGTCGATAGTCAAATTTACAAGGCCATGGAAGCTTAAGAATTGACACTAGTTGGAAGAGAAAAAGGTAAAAAATGCTCAACAACTTATATATCAGAATGGATAGCCAAGGCATGAAATGAGGCCCCGGATAATCAGGTAGAAGTGACTACATTGGGTAGGGGTTGGTTCATGGTCAAATTTTGTAAGGGCAAGATGTTGGAATGGGTGATGGAGCAGAACTGGTGCTTTGGGAGAGAGACAATTATTTTCAAGAGGTGGACACCCTTGTTCAATGCACAGAGAGAAAAGGTTGCAGAGGTTCCAGTATGGGTTCGTCTTCTGTCTCCCTTGTAGCTCAGGACAATAAATGTCTTCAAAGCGATAGGTAACACATTGGGTATCTTCCTAGAGGCACACATGTCATTTGTGGAAACAAGATATAGGAGCATGGCTCGCATTTTGGTAATATTGGACCCGAGGGAGGGTTTGGCAGAAAAATTCATTTTCAGCTTCAAGATTACTCTTACTCTCAGATCATTGACTATGAGAAGTTACCCTTCCGATGCCACAGATGTCATAAATATGGACATCTAGCACACGATTTTACTCTAGGGTTTAAAAGGGTAAGAAGACAAAGAGTCGATCCAGGGATAAAGTGTCGGTCACAGGCTGAAGAGGAGGATATTTCATAGACAGAGGAGATGGGGAATCAACAAGAGGGTGAGTAGGTGTCGATGGATATTCAGGAAGATTAGAGTGTGCACTCAGGGATACAAGTCTTACCGGAGCAGGACCATCACCATGAAATGCATCAGGAGGCCCAGGATGAGGTGGTTACCCTCGAACCAATGCCCCAATTGAAGGATAATTATTCCCTCCCCCCCTCCTCTTTAAATAAATCTCTTCAACCTTTGCTAAATGTGCTCCCTAGGCCTCATCCCTTCGAGCCTGTCATGACGGAAGATCCTTTTATCAACTCTGTGTCTTTTTCCCTGGACATTATAATAACCTCTATCCGGACACTTAATATATCCAATTCTCCTCTGGTTGGCCCTGTGATTACTTCTCTCCCTACGGACTCTACTAAGAAACCTCACTATAATCTCTAGCCTCAAGAAAAGAGGGATCTTCCTTTAGAAGATGTAGGACGTTTGGGAGACATTGAGGTGCCCTTATTGCTTTGGAAGACTCGGGGTAGGAAGTCTAATCTATCAAAGGATCAGTTAAGAGCCAAAATAGACATTACTGATGGAAAACAATTATCAATTAAAGGGGCGCTTAGAGCAGCGTAGGCCCCTGTCAGCATTATCAAATGATTATTTTTTCCTTCAACTGTCGTGGGTTTGCTAGCATCCATAAGAATCTAGCCCTAAAAGATCTTTTTTTAAAATTATTGTCCTGATGTTATTATGCTTCAAGAAACTCTAGGAGATGGCGAGCTAATGAGAATTTCCCTTAGTAAAATGATGTCGGGCTGGTCCTTTATGATGGTTGATGCAAAAGGGAGATATGGGGGTTTGGCTCTGGGCATCAAAGATAGTAGTGTGAAGTTGTTAAACTCATGGAGATCAAACCTGGTGTTGGGGACTAAGGTCTACTCCTTGGAACTATGCTCATAATTTTCTCTCATTAATATTTATGCGTCGTGTTAGGACAAGGTTATGTTCTGAAAAAATCTTCTTTCTAAATCTTTTATGAAAAATCCCAATATGGTTGTGGGGGGGGGGATTTCATTTTTTCACTGGGAATGTTTGAGACTTGGGGTCCATTGGCCTAAGCTGACCCTTTGGCAGATTTCTTTTAGAATAAGCTTTGGGTAGGAAAGTTTATTGATGTAAACCTGATAAAATCTAGACCTAATTGGAGGAACATGTGTGTGGGGGAAGCCAAGGTAGCGAAGAGATTGGATCATTTCCTACTGAAAGAGGAAATGGCTAGTTGAACTCCCTTTTTTAGGTAGTAGGTTGCAACAAGAAAAGAATCAGACTATTTTCCTATCTTGTTGGAGCTGAAAGGGTTCAGTCAGAAGCCTAGATCACCCTTCAAATTCAACCCATCATGGCTCAAAGAACCCTCTTTCAACAATTTAGTCAAATCAACCTAGAGGCCATTAGATAGACAACAAGAGTCATCTTTAGCTCAGTATTTTATGGGGATTCAAAAAATAATGAAGAGGGCAATGATAGACTGGGCAAAAGAAAAAAGGATAAGGGATGAAGCTGATTTAAACAGGATTGGTGAGGAACTGGATTCTTTAGAGAGCCCAAAAGTGAATGGGTATGAGACCGAGGAGAAGAGGGAAAGGATCAAACAGATGGAGTTAGGAAGGAGGAAAATTCTTAATGATATTGAAGAAAAATGGAGACTCAAAATTAGAGCAATATGGCTTTCAACTAGTGACGAGAATTCAAAATTCTTTCAAAATTACGCAAAGGGAAGGAAAAATACAAATACTATCTAGGGATTGAATCGGGCAGATGGGGGCATAGAAAAATCCTTTGATGAACTAGCTTCTATGGGAAGAGACCAATTCAAAAATTTGTTCAGAGCTCCAGAAGAGGCTTCAATTTCATAGGTTATATGGGTGGCTCAAAGTTTCCCTAGATATGCAGAGGAGGAAGAAAATGAGATGCTAATGGCTACTGCAGCAAAAGGGAAAGTTGAAGGGGGTTTAAAATCTATGCAGAAAGATAAGAGTCCAGGACTTGATGGTTGGACTATGTAATTCTTCCAACATTTCTTTGATCTAATTGGGGATTTTCTTACGGGGGTGGTGGAGGAATCTTGACTCAGAGTCTATGTTTATTAACTTTTCAACTCTACCTTTCTGACTTTAATTCCTAAAACTGATGATCCCTCATCCTTTGAGGATTTCAGGCTTATATCCCTCTGTAATTGTATTTATAAAATCATCCCCAAAATTGCTGGTGTTCCTATGAAACCAATTCTTTCAAGTAATATAACCAAGGAACAATTTGGGTTCCTTGATGGTAGACAGAGTCATGAAGCTATCGGGGTAGCTCAAGAGTCATTGCATAGAATTAAGAGGAGCAGGAAAAAAGGCTGACAGTTAAAATTGATCTATCAAAGGCATATGACATAAATAGTTGGTTATAGTTACGCCTATTGTTGACTCACCTAGGATTTAGCATCAGTTTCATCAATTGGGTCATGAAATTCATTCCAAATGTTAGTTTTGCAGTCCTGATAAATGGTGTAGAATCCCCCTTCTTCCATAGCCAAAGAGGGCTTAGACAAAGTTTCCCTCTGTTACCTCTCATCTTTTTATTGGTGGTAGAAGTCCTAAGCCAACTGATTCTGGCTAAGAAATGTAGAGGTGAGATAAAATGAATAGAAGCTGCAATCAATATGTTTATTACACACATGTTGTTTATGGATGACATAATTTTGTTCAGTGGTGGAACTAGAGGTGATATACAGTAGTTGAAACTTTCTCTTGATTTGTTTCTAAAAGCAACTGGGATGTGCATTAATGCTCAGAAATCCACAATAGTCTATGAAGGCTTCTCAGGGAATGAGGTAAACGGGATCATATCGGTACTCCCCTTTGAAGCAAAACCCATGAAGGACAACTTCAAATATTTGGGTTTCCTTCTCAAGCCTGATACCTATAGGAAACATGATTGGAATTAGCTTCTGGAAAAAATTGAAAATTGTATAAAACACTGGATCTATAAGTGGATTTTGAGGGCTGGGAGACTGGTTTTAATTAAATCGATCCTTCTAGTCATTCTAGTTTATTATATCACTCTCACATGGGTTCCAAAAGGCATTGTCACTCAGATTAGGAAAGTGTGTGGCTGCTTTATATGGGCTGCATCAAAGGAGCATGCATTACTTCCTTGGGTAGCTTGGGATAAAATTGCTTGTCCAAAGGTTTAGAGCTTGGGGTATAAAGGACCTCTCATCTTTTGCAATCTCTCTAGCAGCAAAATTGGGGTGGCAGTTATTATCAATGGAAAACCTGTGGACGATCGATGAATGGATGCGTAGGACAGATAAAAAGTCCTTAAACTCATCAGTGGTATGGAAGGTGATAGTGGACTCATTCAACATTGTAGAAGATGGATTGGCCTGACATGTTGGAAATGGGGAAAAGTTCAGAATAGGAATTGATCCATGGGTGGGGTGTAATGAAGGTTTTTCTCTCTTAAGGGAGATAATGGATTATTTACATGCCCAAGGTGTTCAATTTCTGAACCAAATTGCAAAGGAGGAACTCTCAAAAAATTGGCATTAGGGATGGAAAACAACGGAGGATCTACAATTAGAGACTCATTGGGGAGAAGAATGGAAGAATTATATAAGAGAAGTGCAACGCATAAATGTTAAGATATGGGACCGTCTAGATGTGCTTCGTTGGGTTCATGCTCCTATAGGCCAATATTCCCCAACATATGGTTATAACTATTTAATGGTGAGAAGGGCATAGGGGGTATAGGATTGGTGGTAAAAACTGCTGTGGAAATTGAAAATCTCGACAAAATCAAGATTATTTTTTTGGTGCATCCTAAAGAACAAAGTGTTGACTTGGGATAATCTATAGAAGCGAAACAAATAGGGCCCTCAATGGCGTACATTATGCAAAAATCTCGAAAGAAATAATCTATCATCTCTTTTTAAGTTGTCCTTTCATCAACAAGATTTAGGAGTCCATGCTAAGATTTCTGGGTGTTGGGTAGTGGATCCCCCGCGTAACGGTTTTGGGGCTTAAAGCCCACAATTTTGGGTAATGGTATTGTAAAGGTTCTGCGAAGTGCGCAGAGCACGAATTGTAATGAGTTAAGTCAAAGGGTAGTCCGTCCAAAAATATTGTAATTTAATCTAGAAGATGTCGGCCTACCCATGGTCTGCGGACCATGGAAAAGTAGAAATAGAGCGAGGTTGTAGGTGTAGAAGGCAGTTTTTTGCTTAGTCTTTATCTAAGGGTTATGAACCATTGAAAGCAATAGTTACTCTGAGTTTGTTGGTCCGAGTCGTGGGTCATAGTAGTAGAAGAGGCTTTGCAGCTGTGTGCGCAGAGGCCTGGTAGAGTCCATAGCTGTGCGCGTGGACCCCTGCAGTTGTGTGCGTAGGGTAGGAAGTGGATTGTAACTGGAAAAAACATTAATAAAGATAAGTTGGTTTTGGAATATCGCATATCTGCTGCTCTCTTTCTGTTTATGCATCTGTTTACAATTTATGATTGCGCGTATGTCTATTTATGTTGAATGATAAAGAAAAGCACTGGGACCACTTAATTTTATTCAAGATCTATAATACTAATAAGCACAGTAAAGGGTAAAGAACAGTCATGCTCGTCATCCCAACCGTGTGAAGGTAGTTACACTGAACAGGCAGCTGTGCGAAAGTGGCGCAGCGTAGGACTGGTTCGTGAACTTTCCAGACTTCATCCAGACATCCCTAGGGTGCAGAAACCTGGTTCCAGCACCCTCCCACACTACCTCGGGTGAGACCTCAGTTCGCGCTCCGTGAACTGCTACCAAAAGGGTCGGCAGTTTTGGGATTTTTTTGGCTAAAACACTTCTGAACCTGGGTCAGGCCTCATCAAGCCAACAAATGGTTCCATTGCCAAGACCGTGATCTGTCTAAGTGATGTCTGATGTCAGAATACTGGAACCCTAAGAAGAAGGAAATTGAAGATTGGTTGGATCAAAAGCTTCACGAGTTCGTGATATAGGAAAACATAACTCTGTAGATATCTGAAAAGAGGTGGCTGGATTGCTACATATATACAGAAATCCACGAGATCTTCTTCGCGACTTTCTCTTCAAAGCTGTACGATTGAATCACGAGGTTAGCCGACAGCCAGGGAAGGTGCAAGATTGATCAACCGATAGTGTGGACTCTAGAGTTGGTGCGTAGGCTAGAGGCATCAGAAGATAAGATCGAACGGGCCGTAGACCATTGGCTCGATCAGATAATAGGAGGGTTTATCATTGAAATTGCGATAGACACGACTGTAAGCTACAATGAAGCAAAAAGACGTTTTCTCAAGGGACCACGAGGCAAGTACATCCAATCCTTGAATACCTAGATTAAGATGCTATTATGTGAAAAATGGGTGATGCGAATACATTAATGAGTGGAACAACGCGAGGTATCGAAGGGTTAGGAAATAATCCTTTAATCTCACCTCTGTGGGCGACTGAGGAAGAGCGCACTTGGGTTTCTACGAGAAGTGTGGTCAGTTTGATAAGGCAGTGCATTCCGCGACTATCACCTCCACTTACGCCATCACCCACTTCACCTACTTCACCTCCATCTTCATCCACCCCACCTCCACTAAACTCGAAGTTCAGCATGGCAAGCACGATCAAGCTACCTGTCTTCAGAGGAGTAGGGAATGAAGATCCCGATCAGTTTTGATTTGTAGTAAGAGCAATGTGGGAAGCACACGGGGTTACGGATGACAACATTAAGAAGACCACATTGGTAAGTGCACTACAGGATTGTGCACTGACATGGTATATCAAGCACTCAAATGATCACCCAAATGTAGGAATAACGGAGATCCAGATTGCGTTGAACAGAGAATTTAGCCGGCCGAAATAAAAAACGCAGTTGATCATTAGGTTTAAAGAGATCGCGATGCTTCCAGGTGAAACCCCCTAGTATCTGGATCAGAGGCTGAAAAGTATGATCCACGAGGCTAATATGACATTGACAGATGCGCAGCACCGCACGTGGTTTGCGGTGTCTTTAACACCGGACTTGAGGATGGCGCTATCACAGCAGAAGCTTTCAACCCAAGCAGAAGCATTGGAAATGGCGATGAGGTTGCATGAAACACTGATATAGGATCCTAGCTTGGGAGTCCAACAGATCCACGCGCAACTATAGAACCTATGCCTGGAGATGCAAAGTTTGAAGCAGGATAGGGCGCCTCGGTCAGAAGCGCACGAAGAAGTGTGGTGCATAAAATGTAAGGGCTAGGGCCATAATAAGGATCACTGTCCGGTATTCGCGAACTACTTGGCAGGAGGAGGGCCAATGCCATTGAGACCCAAGGCAGAGGTAGGGCCAAGTGTGGCACCCACAGTCTGGTGCACAATCTGTCAGGTAGGAGGAAAGCACACAATGGAAAATTTTCACCTGTTGTAGAAGTATACACAGACTCCGCAGTAACTGCTTTGTAATTTCTGTAGATCAATGGGCCAGGATGAGCGGACATGTCGAAACTATGAGCTAATGATGGATAGAACCCTAGCTTATCGAATGCAGACAGAGGCACGAGGTCAGGATTTAGCTGCAGCAATAGCGTACGGTGGATTCCAAGGACGCGGACGAGGACAAGGAGGAATGGGACCCTGGCGCGGGCGCGGACAGTTAATCTGCTATAATTGTGGAGGACCTGGCACTACGCGCGTGACTATACGAATTCGACCAAAATATCTTGTCCGTACTGTTATCAGTTTGATCATGAACTGGTAGATTGTCCGACGTTGATTGCGCAGATGCACGAGAAAGGGGTACTATAGCCTACTCCAACTTAGAATATCCAAATGATGAGGTCTGAAGCACGCGAAGAAGACCCCAACGTGAACATGGTGCTAAAAAGCGGTGCGACCATAGGAGAAGATAAGGGAAAGCAACCCAAGGATGATACATGGGTTCGCAAGGATCCTACGAAGGAACTTGAGTTTGACTTGGAGCATGCAAGGGAAACGTTTATGGAAGCTAAGAAGAGCTTCATGGAGGCCTCTACTTCAGGTAGTAAGGATCAACCAGAGCCTGGAATGGATCCCTCTATGCTTACTACCTTTTTAGAGATGTGCATGAAGCTTCTATGCGAAAATAAGGCGGCTAAAGGATTACATTAGTTAATAACTAGGTGTGTAGGGTCAGGGGAACCGTGCATAGTCCGGAAGATGGGAAAGCGTGCATTACGCACCGGGAGGGAAATGCGGTTGACAGGGCAAGTTGGTGAATATGAGATGGATTAGGTCATCTTAGACCTAGGTTCAGATGCGAATGTGTTACCAAAGCAGACATGGGAACGCATGGGCAGACCAGCGTTACAGTGGTCTCCTATTAAATTATGGATGGCAAACGAACAAAAGATCGTGCCCATGGGAAGATTGCAAGGGGTAACAATGGATATAGAAGGTGTGAGCATGCAGACGAACTTTGAGGTAATAGAGATTGTGGATGACAATAACCCTTACCCCGCGTTGTTAGGGATAGACTTGGCCATGGATATGAATGGAGTCATCAACCTGAAGAAGTGGAAAATGATTTTTGAGAAAAAGTCCCTACGCGTAGTAGTTCCGCTAGATCCAGCCGAAGAAGTGTGCTACATTGAACCTGTGTGTGATGATGACAATGATGATGAGCTGGATTGCATTTACCAGATAACAACACAAGACCAGGATTGAGTGAACCCAACTAAAGATGGGAGAATCTCGTGGGAGCATGATAGTTCCTGTACTTCAGATTCAGATCAAGAAATAGAACGCTGAATTACAACATGATGATTCAATCACTATTGCGCATCACAACCGAAGCAAGGGAAATACCAACAGAAGATGAGGTAGAAAGAATGGATGAATCCTTAGCCAAAGTTGAAAGTATCGTACCAAAACAACAGTGGTACGGTGCAGGGGAATGGGCGTTGCACGTGACACTCGCACAATGGTGGCAAACACACCAAAATAATATTGGGAGCTGGTACGAATGCAGAAGACAGATGCACTTACGATTTGGAAGTTCCCATCATCAAATGCGAGCCAGGCAGCCAGGGCAAAGCAGTTTGAATGCCCACCTGGGTTGATGGGTGCATATGTGTGTTGGGCAGGCACATCACGGGCTAAGGATAAAAAATCAGAACCTGATGCGGTAGCAGGAAAAGCGATGCACACCACAAATACCCCGTGACGGAGCATTCACAAAGATACGTGGAATCATGAAGAAAGTTTACCAGGTGGGATGAACGGATTGGGACCTGTGTGTACCAGAAGTTCGATGGGCCTATAGGACCATAAGCAAAAACAGGAGTGTGGAAATGATCTCAACTAGGTCAAGAAGAGAGGAAACTAGGAGGACAGAAAAGAATCCTCAGACCAAAGTAGGGACAGGACGCGAGGACCTGGGTAAAGAAATTAGGAAGTTGCAAGAAGACCTTCGGTGAAGGAGAATGAAACTTCGTGAACTTAATGATAAGTGGGCACGACTGAGGAAGAGAAGTGCGATGTTGGACGAAGAAATCAGCGAACTGGAAACTGAAGTCACGCAAGTGGGTCGAGAGAAACTGAGCATGCTGGGATCAAGTCTAGCCCTCCCTACTACTGCATTAGCAGGAGTTGCGACCTTGCTATCATGGCTGCAACCGCACTTAACTGAACAAGGGAGCGTAATACACAAAGAAGAACATGAAACACTACCAGACGCAAGGATATTTGAAGGGTGCCCGTAGCCCAGGCTAGCAGGAAAATTGAAGCCTCACACCAAGGGTGCGACCACCTAACTATCTGTAGGAAGCACACTCTCAACGCTCCAAGTAGTTGAAAGAAGGTGCGGGACTATAAACAAGTCTGCAGGAGAGCTGCGCGGAAATGAGGTTCCGCGCAAGGCCAGTTTGTCACAGGGATTGCAGTCGCGCATAAGAGGCTACGCGGGTAGGCTAGGAGGTGACTGTTGATGCCATTGTTCATGACAAGAGGTCTAATTTAAGGCAGAAAGGAGAGGGCGATGGGCCATTAAGACGGGAATTAAGAGCTAGATTCGGGATGATCTGCCGCCAAGAATGTACTGCTGACTCAGATATGGAGGGAATGGCCGAAATCAAATTCAAACGTTACTATAAAATTCCGTGGGGTAGCTGCAAAGCAACACTTGGTTGTTTGAGATTTGAGACAGTACCCATGAGTACGTGACTAAGCGAATCCAGTATAGACACAATGTCGAGAACCAAAGTGCGATTCACGGAAGTTACCCGAGAGCCTCGGGTGACCCAGGAGGAGCCTAGAGAGGCAACAGGTGCACCAGAGGTACCAAAGTCCCCATGCACACCATGACCACAGAAAAACAAACAACCAATGGGGCCGGTCCGGGTATCACCACAGAACCCAAGAGTTAGTAAATTGATAATAACAGAGAAGGGCAAAGCTGTCACCGGTGAAATAGAGGAGGAGGAAGAAGATTTGCAAGCCCTGATAGCCCAAATTGAGGCATAGGACGATGAGGTGGAGAATGTTTCCCAAGTACCTTCAGTGCTAGAGTTACCGCCCTACATTCCCCTGTGGAAAGGGACAACCAAGATACCAATGGACGTGGAGGCCATGAAGAGCGTGCTCCAGACCCCACTTCTGCTCGATGAAATAAGGTTTGACGGTCCGCCGTTGGGACGGTACCGAATATAAAATTTGAAGACTAGGACCTCGCGAATAGTGAGAAGTTCCCACAGTTGGCCGCGAAGAAATTATTGCAGCAGAAATGGTTGCGCGGTGTGGAGAAGGCTGGGTTAGTCCATCTGCGGTGGATACCTCACTAACACCGCATGCCCATCACAATGTTTGTCATTCGGTAGATACTGTGTCTAGTACATGATGGGTATCTTTGGCTAGACGAGCCGATTCCCATCACGGCCGACTTAATTCACCAAATTTCGTGGTTGCCCATTAAAGGAAGCAATCCTGTAGACATTTCAGGAAAGAGCAGCGACTTGGGCCTTGCAGAAGCTATGAAGGCCAAATATAAGCTAGAGAAAAGGAAGCGAGGGTATGTAATAGCAAGCATCAAGGACAGAGGGGTGTGCGTTGCTACCCAGCTAGTGGCTGGCAAGCTCATGAGGAAATGCTGCGTAGACGAAGTGCCAACATTTGTAATTGCGTTGGCGGAACAGTGTGCAGAAGGGGTCCAGTTCAACTAGGCGCAATTTCTCTACGATGAATTTTTGATGAATTGTAGGGAAGCCTAGGACTAGGGTAAGACCTTCCACTACGCGTAGTTGCTCT
Organism: Pinus taeda; assembly: GCA_000404065.3. NCBI lineage: Eukaryota > Viridiplantae > Streptophyta > Pinopsida > Pinales > Pinaceae > Pinus > Pinus taeda. The sequence goes on along the minus strand of APFE030770899.1, from coordinate 4,383 downwards.
TATCCATCCTATTCGTTGCCGGGGAGCTGTTGGTGGACAACCAGTTTCCCACCATCGAGAGGAACCTACCCGAGGCCGTGAGGTACACCTCGCTCTAGGTAACCAAAGACGCAACGAGGATTCTGGAGACAAAAGTGTTTTGGGCATTTGTAGAGGCGATCTTACGAATATGGATCAACCACAGACCGCGCTTGTCCCCGACAGTATATAACAGTTTACAAAGCACGACAGAATTCAAGGCAGATATGCATAACCTTTATATTTGGGCGCGTAAGGATCTAGCCTGAGAATGAGTAAAGCTATTGTTCATTGCCACCAATGATGCAATCTTCGAAGTAATGGTGTCATGGTCTCTGGAGTGGCGCGCCTTGGACTTGGCGGAATTGGAAAAGATCGCAGCATAGCAGAGTAAGAGGGAGACCAAGCTGCGCATCACGAAGTTGGCGGAGAAAAAGCATCAAGAACAGGAAGCGACCACGTAGCGGAAGGCGACTGAGGCAACAACAATAGAGCAGATGGCACAAACCACAACTGCGCCCATTGAGGAGACTGAGGAAGGTTAGGAAATTTCCACAGAGCATGACATACAGGGGGAGGTAGAGACACATGAATGCATGAACCTTACAACAAAAGTGACCCAACTCAAGAGGTTGTGCGACCAGGAGCAACCACCCACACGCAAAAATACAAAGACAAAGACGACTGTGGAGGGAGACCTTGTTGACAATAGCAAACTAGTTCACGATGTCACTAAGGATGCTCTAGAAGAGTTGATCACGGAGCATACAACTGTGTTGGGGGCGCTCACAGAGCAGTTGCAGGAATTATAGGTGCGATCCCCAGGAGTGATGACACTGCACCTTGCAGAAGATATAGCTGAAGTTGAGCAAATGGTGCGCGCATGCACAACGAACACCTTGATGTTACTAGAAGGCGCCGTCCTCGCAGAAGCCGAAGGTGACATGAGGGGTTGGGGATTGAATTTAGCTGCCCTTCCCAGAGAAACCCTCTATCAGCTGCAGGATGGGGTAACTGGTGAGCTGCGCACCAGGGAGGGCCGCGCTCTCCAAGTCTTGAGTGAGAAAAAGGTAAACTTAGAACAGATTTTCCTGCAGCGTGACAGCCTGGTCGCCCAAAACCAGGGATTAGAATAGGCAATGGAGGAGGCCTGTAGCAGCATTTGGGAGTTGGCCGTGTAGGCGGCACTCCCCACCATGGAAAAGATTCATCAATTGGCAGCTGGAGTCCCCAGGACCTAGGAGGAGGCCGCAAAGGTTCAATTGGAGCTGAACCTATAGATCACGGAGCTACAACTGAAGGTGCAATCCTCTACACCCCCAGAAGTCAAAGAGTAGCGCCACCATGCCATTTAATCGGGGTTGAAAGAGATAGAGCACGTTGTACAGGACTGCACAGGATTGTTGGACCAGTCACTCGTCACCCTCACTTCATTGCAGGAGGACCCAATGCTACAATAGTTAGAGACAGAAGCGTGGAAATTACAGCAGGCCTATGACAATGTTCGAGGGACCATGCAGATGGTTTCCCTTACCCAATGATTGGCCAAGATGAGGGAGGCCTAGACTCTAAAAGAACAGGTGGACACCGCATGCTAAAAAGAAGCAGGGCTTAAAGCACGCATCCAGCGTTGGCTCAAAGAAGCATTTACGGCCACCGCCATGATCAAGGGGAAGCTGGCCCAGATGTAGGACACATATGCGAAAAGCCAAGAGGGTGCCTCTAACAACGATGCATCAGAGAGTCGTGCACAATTGATACAACAGACAATGGAGGAATGTGTGGTAGATGTCCACCAAGTGCAAAGATTGCTGGATGAACTTCATGCGAAGATCACTGCGCCAGTCAAGTGACTCGGGACGAGTCACAATGTTTGTGTTGGGAGCCTGTTGGGCAGTGGATCCCCTGCGTAATGGTTTTGGGGCTTAAAGCCCACAAGTTTGGGTAATGGTATTGTAAAGGCTCCACGAAGTACGTGGAGTGCGAATTGTAATAAGTCAAGTCAAAGGGTAGTCTGCCCTAAAATATTGTAATTTAATCTAGAAGGTGTCGGCATAAGCATGGTCCGCAGACCATGGAAATGTGTAGAAATTTTGAATAATATGACACTTATTCATAGAGATTATCCTGATTATACACTATTTGCGGAATGCATGCATAATACATAACCTCCTCTATGTTGATCATCAATTTGCGGAATTAAAGAAACAATTTGTATATTATATTGATTGAGGACATGTAACAATACATAGTACAATACTCCTCGCAAGTATTCAATACTATCTCCACCTGTTACACACAAACTAGCTTAGATCTAAATCAATCACAGGTTCAAATCTCCTCCGCTGCTTGCCTGCCTCCACTGTGCAATCCTGCATGAGAATAGATGAGAATGGCTGATCCAAACCCGTATTTCCCTTGTGTTGCACTACACAATCCTCATTGGCAATCTCAATCCACTGATTGTGCAAATATCATGCACAACTATAGTCACAACTAACAGTTGTCTTGCCCTTTCACTCACCTCTAACACTTGTCTCCACTGAACTGTCCATTCACTGAGTTAACTTATGTATTATTTATTTTATTTATGATTTAATACTTAGTGAATTAATTAATAACTAATTCACACCACTCATCACTTAGTCTATTGATCAGTTAGACTAAATACAACTAGTTCAACTAAGTCAAACTTAACACAACTCCATCAACTCCACATCCAACTCCACAGAACTCACATGCATGAGTTCTAACTGAATTCCTTCATGCAATAGCTCAAGTAAGCCATAATAACCACGTATTTCCTTCTGGCAGCTGCATGTGCCACATCCGTAGCTCGAACTGAAGTGCTCCAAGAGGATAAGATAATGTTTATAGTCTAAATATTATTAAGAGCTAATAATATTCGACTGTTCTATATTTAGACTGATAGTACCTCCACTTTTGTCTAAAAATAGAAGTCCATCTATTTTTACCAACATGAACAATCATCCATAAACAACATCCTGCAACTCATAGACCATGATCCATATGTCTAAAAATAGACTTTGCGCCAAAAATAGCTTGCGGGACCACTTAGTGAAGGCAACTTCTTTTCACTAAGCTCCATCATCTTTTTGCATTTTCAACACTCCCTCTCAACAAGATATGGATTATCTGCAACCCCTATGCTGTCTCTGTGGTATTCAAATTTTCTCCTGGTGAGCGCCTTCATCAAGATATCAGCATCCTGATCCTTCGTGGGCATATATGAAAGTAACATGATTCTCCGCTGCACACAATCTCTGATATGATGGTACCTTATGTCGATGTTTCTGTTTGTTGGGCTCCCTACCCAATCTGCATCCGTGAAGCCACATAGCTTCACCTCATCCTCCTGTCTGTACCATAATCCATATCCTGATGTGCCTCTGAGATAACGCAATACATGCTTGCCTACCTTCCAGAAGAGCTTGGTTGGCTTAACCATAGCTTGTGAAAGCTGGTTAACAGCATAGCATATATTGGGTCGTGTATTGACAAGATACATAAGCGATCCCACCAACTGTTGATAAACAGTGGAATCCACTACCTCCGCTGAAGTAGAATCCTCCCTCCTCCAACCTCCAGAATGAGGAGTATCAACAGGCTTGCAGCCATGCATGTTGAACTTCTCTAGTATCTCCCGGGCATACTTACCTTGAGAAACAAATAGTCCATCACTACGCTGCCAAATTTCCAATCCCAAGAAATAATGAAGGAGGCCCAAGTCCTTCATCTCAAACTGTCGAGCAAGATCCTCCTTGCATGAAAGTATCAACAGCTCATCTCTTGTTAAAATCAAATCATCTACATAAAGTACAATGATAAGTAACTTACCCTCCACCAAAATCTGGTATAGGTTAGGATCCGCCTCACTCTTGGAGAATCCAAGTCTGGTGAAATAACTGTCTATCCATGTGTACCAAGCACGAGGTGCTTGTTTCAACCCATACAACGCTCTCTTGAGTCTGCACACATGCGACTCGCTGCTGAAGATCTCGAAACCTTCGGGCTGCTCTATGTACACCTCCTCCTCAATGACTCCTTTGAGTAACGCAGTCTTCACATCCATTTGATGGATGTGCTACCCCATCTGCGCTGAGAGAGCAAGAATCATTCGTATGGAAGAATACCTTGCAACAGGTGCAAAGGGCTCCTCATAATCGATCCCCTCTATTTGTGAGAAGTCTCGGGCAACAAATCTTGCCTTGTACTTCTCCACACTCTTGTCAACTGCCTGCTTCACTTTGTAGATCCATCTCGAACCCACCACTGATTTCCCCTCCGGTCTTGGGACAATCTCCCATGCACTATTTCTGACAATCGAATCATACTCTTCCACCA
>APFE030770894.1:173771-195745 GCA_000404065.3 Pinus taeda | reverse complement strand
GATCTCTTACTCATCCCTGGTTGAGAATGGAGTGGCAAGTGTCAGAGGGGAAGCTTCTGGAAGATTCCATGATCTTCCACCTTGCATTTTGGTCCCTGCCATTTGTCCATTCCTAACCATCGCACCCTACACAGGAGAAAAACAGTATGCATCGCACCCTATACATTGGGAAGGTGATATGCATCGCACCCTCTGCATAGAGCTTTCAGTATGGTCCAGTTTTGACCATTTATGAGCAGTTTTCAGTGGAGAAATTCTGGGATATGATGTAATCAGTTGACCTTGTTCCTTTAGGCAGTGAAGCAACCCTTTTAGGGACTTAGGAGCCCTCAGTTTATGGACATTTGTGATTGGGGTTGAAGTGCCCAAAAATGTCTATAAAAGTTACCCCCTAAAGCATGAGGTCGTTAATCGTTTTTGATGTTGGGTGAAATGCTTTACTATGAGGATATGAAGTTTTTCTGAGTTGGGAGGTGACTTGTAATAAGATACAATACAATACATTATATGACAACATTTTTTCATGATCTAGATCAGGCAGGCATTCCCATGCTCAGCTTTATAAACTCATTTTCATGTACATAGGACATACGATCGTCTATGTGACAGACTGATGATATGGACACATCATCCTTTGATTTGGATGATCATCTGTTCGGCAATGATGTACACTAAATGTTTTTATATTCCTGAATATATCGCAGCCCGGATGGATGAAACTAGATCTGGGGTCTTCAAACTAGGCTGATCTTCACTCGGAGTACAAGTCGATCCATGTGAAAAATGTTTTGGAGTCAAACATGGAAAGACTTCGCCTGATTACCAGCCAATGATGTAAGTTGTTAACAGGCGCAAGAGGAATCAACAATAATGACAATGACCCTCAAGGTACTACAATACAATCTACGTGGTGTGAAAAAGGGACTTGGCATCGAACACCACACAAAATCTCTCGGTCGAAGGTCATTGATGTAAACCTATCGCCGAAAGTGAGAAACTTGCCATTCAGGCATGCAAGCTTCAAAGTACTAAAAGGGTTGTTCCTAATTCAACTTCTTGGATAATGAGCTAATGTCGACCAGAAGCGCCCCATCGCAGGGGGGCCTTAATGAATCCCACATCAACAAGACGGAACGAAGCAAATGATTTTGGAGGTGAAAACAAACGAACAATATGGGGGTTCAAGGTGGTGGTCATGAAGGAATGAAGCATGAATGAATTGCAGTGGGTGTGACTCAGGTGAATTGTCTGAATGACTTCTCTTGAACATATCAATGACACTGACGATGGATTGGTAGTGTTAACCCCAGAGATGGATGGTGTGATGGACCAATAGTGAGGACCAGTGAATGGAACAACCCAACCTGACATGGATGCGGAAGGAAAGTGTCATGTTCAAGAGCGACTTGCTACCAATAAAGTTTCTTCTTGTTTTCTTCCCAATTTTCCCCAGTCATTGCTGACCAGTACCTCTTTATTTTTGTCAAGCTTGAGGAGGATAACATATGCTTATTCTATAATCTGCCCTTTAGGCGAACCTGTCGCTATATTTAGTGAGCCTAGCGACAGTGAAACTCGTTCTTGTCCTGTTGGATGAGTTTGTCGCTATTTAGTTTAACAAGTTTAACGACAAAGATAACTCGGCCTCTTTCAATTTTAGAGTGTCTGAAAGAAAAAGAAGGAAGACTCCAAAGATTCTTTTTCGTTGTATAATCCCTTAAGTCCGAAAAAGTGTAAAATAATACAAAAGGGATGAATTTTCGATAGTTTTAACGAGCCAAACAAGACAAGCACTCAATATTTTTGTGTAATAATCCCTCAAGTCCAAAAAGATTAAAATATAGAGGAGGGATAGCACTTTCGATGATTTTTAACGAGCCGAAGAGGCCAATCACTCGGCAATCTTTTCATATTTTACGAGTCAGGTGGAAAGAGCTTAAAGAAGACTTGTTTTTGAGGAATGAATGATGGTTTCAGGTAGCAGTGGATTCCAGGTAAGGTTTGGAATTTTCCAATCATGGCATAGTTACAAGGATGGCTAACAGAATCACTCTTCGCAGATTTTTCTCGAAGGGGTAAACAATCATGTGCCAGTGAATGATCGGCTAAAAACAGAGTGGAGGTGATGGCAAGAACACGACCAAGGCTCAAAAGCTGGCGATAAGGCATTCACAATGATTATTTACCCGTTCATTTTTTAATGAGCTTAAACACGGGGAGAAACACTTGCTCATGACTTATGTTTATTTTTAACGAGCATGAACTATGCGCTAAAACTGCTAGTGGAGAGTTTATTTTTTAACGAGCTTGAACTCTGCGATAACATTGCTTGCCAGTCGTATGATGAAAATGTCTCATTAGAGATGCTATTTTCAAGTGGCTTACATCTCTAAATCTTTTCCATGGATCCTTTCTTTATGCAAGTTAGGAAATGACTAGCCTTACGGGTTTAAAGGGTTAGAGGTCCTACAAATTTAAAAAATAAATAGCTGCTCTTCACTTGCATGCAGAAAGGTTTGCATGCCCCCAGGTATAGCGAAGTAGAGTTTCTAGGTTACCCCTCAATTTGCAGAAAAGACATTTGTTTTATCAGGAAAGGCCTACCTTCTAACAGAGGTACCTTATCCGGTCTAATCCCTTTTCCTATACGGATGGGTATCAGACTAGTCATATATCCTTCGCCGAAACCTACCCTATACCCAGAGTTTTCCTGCCGAAGCAAACCAGGGTGCATGCCCCCTGGGTTTCAGTCACATCTTCCTGAATCACTCGCACTCATATGGTGGATGGACTGGAGACCGATGAGACATTTCTTGCATGAAAAGACCATTTAGGGATGGCATTTGACTATTTGCGATTTGTGAACTGGGGAATGACATTTGGTCTACGAGCTTGACCATTCTGCCTTCGTGCAGAAAACACATTACTCTAAAGAGTGAGGAGACGATGGCTCCCATGAAATAAATATAGTTGCGTCCAAGGAGTAGATTGTAATCTAAAGGTCCTTGAACTACTATAACGTTCATGTGAACAATTTTCCTTCTCAAAGTAATGGGCACATTTGGAAGGATCCCTAAAGGTCAACTGGTTCCTTTGTCGAAACCTATTAGATTTCTCATTTCAGGTAAAAGTGATGGGGAACCAAGCACTTTCCAAGCAGTTGAGGAAAGGATACTCACAGAAGCCCCTTCATCAATGATGGTACAAACCATGACCATTCTGTAAGCTTGTATAATAATTCTGAATGGTACACTGGCTCGTAAACGGGGTCTACCTAGTAGGTTCCAGTCGAAGGAAACCACTAGTTTGTTTGGTGGTGGGGCTGAATAGATGGCCAGGTAGGACTCTGATGAACTTCCTTCCTGTGGTAAAGGAAAGGGAGGACTGCCCCCAAGCTCATCGGAGTTAGTGTTGATGAAAATAATTTGGACGATGCCGTTCTCTTTCTCTTCAGTGATGGTATCGTTCGAAGATGAACACTCTGAAGGCAATACCGGGTCAACTGCCGTATCAACCCTTTGACTTTCGTCTGGTATGGATTCCGAAGGTTAATTTCCAATGATAGGTGCTTCGGCTGACCACAAAGATGGGCCAACCAGATTTTCAACTGGTGGAGGACTCAGCAAGTGTTTTTGATATCCAGGAGGAAGTTGTAATGGTGAAACCGAACGACTATCTAAAACTCATTTAGCCTCTTCAAGGAAGGGACAGCAGTGGACGTCGTGATCACCTTCACACAACTTACAAGGAAGTTTAGGATTCCTTTTCTATCCATGTGCTGCACTTTCACTGGTTGACGATGAGCATTCAACATGATTGTCAGAGGTTGATGCTACTAGGTGGTGCAAACGAGGAGACCAGTCCCTTAAGCTCCAAGGGATGCAGAGACAATCTCGGTGATAGTGGTCTCCATTGCAAATGACGCAAGGAGATTTAGGTTTTGACTGAGCAGTGTGTGGATTTTTGCTAGACGATACTTGGTTGTTCCCTTTCGATTTTGGTTCCTTTTTCTTCTTTTCCTTTTTCTCTTTTTGTTTCTTCTTCTTCTCAGTTACTTGACTTTTAGCTTTATCAACTTTGTCAAGTGACGAGGAAGGAGGAGAAGGAGAATCAGATGAAGTAGAAGGTTGGGAAGCAACTCTAGTGTCGTCTAGTTGCTGGTTAGAATGTTCAGGAATTGTGGGATTCTGAACGACAGAGGTAGAGAAGAGCTAGATTGGCAAGCCAATTATCAATCCTGGAAGTGACAAAGTGGCCATATGGAGTGGACCAACATCTCCCCAAGATAGGAAAAGACTAGGATTTCCTTTGCGGGGAAATCCTTGGTTGGTAGACTCCATTTTCTCAACCTGAAGATCAACAGGGGAATTTGTGACGTTATTCCAATTTAAAATAAATTTTTAGATGCTTGGACACAACTTGTTTTTTCAATTTTAAAGAGTCAAGAAAAAAAAAAAGATGACTCTAGTCACCTTCAATTTTTATTGAGCTTGAAGTGACAAGCGCTCATAGGACCTTTTCCGTTAAGGAGTCTGAAAAGGAGAAAAATGGACTTCTCTAGAGATCTAGGCAGAGAGGATTACCAAACCAATCGTAAAACTGCAGAATACTTTTTACGGTATGGCAGTCAGTCTTCCCAAATGGTGTGTTCAGTGCATTACGATTGATAGGGTGGCAGACATGACTTCCTAAGGATAAAGGATGAAGCCTATAGTGGTCTCCCAATATATACGCAACGGTACGTGGGAGCACAAGTCCGTACTGGCACTTATCATCTCAGAGTGGAGGAATCACCTAACCAGCACTAAAAGCAACAGTTACCAGGCTTTACGACGCCGGAATACGTCTCTAGCCTAGACCTCTAGATATTGCGTTAAGTTCTAAAGCGTTGTTAGATTCATTGAGATTTATTTTAAGTTGATCTTGCTTAGCAGTTTGCCTTTCAGGTTCACCACGTGATGTACGTATAATTCCTAAATGCAGTCTAAGATGACAAATAGATGTTTTATCTTCTTTTAGCAATGAAAATCCTAGCTACTAAGGGGAAGAAAGTCAAGCATCTTTTCTTCACAGAGCATAGAGCACATGCTAATATGCACAGTCCTAAATCAAGCCAAGCATTCAAGATGCAAATGCACATGCATGTATTGGCTTTCAGTTCCCTTAATGTGTAAATGACACTAAGAAAACTATGTGCAAAATTGAAATACTTTTAAAGCAACTGCACTCAACAAAATTATTTTTCAAAACGAAGCGAAAACAAGAGAGACACTTTGCGATTTTGAAATGGAAATTAATTTTTGACACTTTAAAACTAGTAAATCAAGTCTTATGCAATGATAACCGTATAATCAACTATCTAAAACAATGTGATTGCTTGCTAAAATTGAAAACGACAGCTACGACACTTTCATATCTAGAGACGACAGTTTGACTATGTTATTTTTTGCAAAAGAGAACTAAAACAATGCACAATACATAAAAACGTTTATAGTTCTTTGCACTAAGGAGGCGGAATAATGCTAGAGAAGGGGGTATTCATAGAAGCACACTGACTACAGATAGCAAAAACTCTTGGATAATACTAAAAACAATGAGAAAAATCCACAGTTGGAGGGTAAAATCAGTCCTCCCTGACCATCACACCTCTTACACAGTGAACTCAGTATGCAGTGCCGTTACTCCTTTCGGGAAGTGCAATGCAGACAGGCTTCCTTGAAGGCAAGGTGTGATGGTTACAGTGCAAGACTCTGAATGAGACTTCACTCACAGTTTGCAGTTTAGTTCAGGTGTTTAAGCTGAATAACTATAGATCAATGTATGTAAAATCACAGGGGTGATTTAAGAGGTTACTAAAGCCACTACTCAGGGCAATTAGATTGCTTGCAGATCTATTGTTTAATTTATAAACAAAAACTCGGAGATTGACTGATGCAACATTGATCTACTTTGCATTTGTATGACAAATGTAGTTCGAAGGCTAGCTGTCTTGACTTCAAGCTTCATCTGTATGTTTATAAATGAAACAAGGATAGATAGGCTAACAAGTAATCTAGTTTCTCCCCAGCGAAGTCGCCATTTTGTTATATGGGAATAGTGTCCACACGGATGCTGCTATTCCCACTAAGATGTGTGGCTATCTTAGAAACAAACAATCAAAGTCTACTATTGATTCCTTTTATGAAAATAGATGAGAGGAGAACCAAGAGGGCCAACCTGAGTCTTGCGCTCGATTCCCTCTCTTTCTTGATAGAATTTTGTTGCCTGCTCTTTGTCTTCTCACCTTCAAAAGGACCTGTAGAATCACAGCAACTTACTACTATGCAATAAACAAGGATCTAAATTCACAAATAATGTAGGATCAGATGTACATTAACCATATACAAGCATATATAAACAAGTACACACTAGGATATGGAAGGAAGCAAGAATAGCTTTACTCAGATAAAAGTAGCAAGAGGATTACAGCCATGAGCAGCTCTGACCCAGCATCATCCTCTAGCTAAGAAGCCCTTCTTTCACCTCAAGCAAAGAAAAATCACCCAACACTATGAATGTACACAAGAATACTGACATCACTTCTCTATAGATTACAAAATTCAAGCCTCTAGATCTCTGTGATGAGGGATCCATATATAGATTATTACAGAGAAGTGAGTCATCTTTTGGGATCTTGATTAGTGTCTTCTCTCTGATAGTTCCTGCTTCCACTTGGAGAATGAAGATCTCTTACTCATCCCTGGTCGAGAATGGAGTGGCAAGTGTCAGAGGGGAATCTTCTGGAAGATTCCATGATCTTCCACCTCGCATTTTGGTCCCTGCCATTTGTCCATTCCCGACCATCGCACCCTACAGAGGAGAAAAATAGTATGCATCACACCCTGTACATTGGGAAGGTGATATGCATCGCATCCTCTGCATAGAGCTTTGAATATGGTCTAGTTTTGACCATTTATGAGTAGTTTTCAATGGAGAACTTCTGGGAGATGATGTAATCAGTTGACCTTGTTCCTTGAGGCAGTGAGGCAACCCTTTTAGGGACTTAAGAGCCCTCAGTTTGTGGACATTTGTGATTGGGGTTGAAGTGCCCAAAAATGTCTATAACAGCAAGGTGAAAGATTTTGTAATATAAACATTGAAGATGAATAAAGACTGATTTTGAAGAGTTATCTTGAAATTTGAGCATTATTGTTGATTCTGTTTATGTTATGATATGTCGCTTTATAATATGTTTTCTATGGAATAATGAATAAACATTGCCCGAAACTACTAAATATATCTTATTTGTGCAAGTCTTAAGTAATTATTCATTTTTTCGAAGATAAGGGTTAATTATGTTATGATTTCTGATGAATTGGATATATCTGCACGAAGGAAGATCTAGGTTATTGATTAATGCACAAAAGTGGATAATTTTATTTTTTAGGGTCCGCAAAGACTGATCATAGAACTTCGTGAAGGTCTAGAAGCCATTTTACCCAAGTTATAGTAATGAGCCCTAGAAGGATACCAATCTACGTGAAGGCAGATCTAAGTTATAAGAGTCTAAGACCACTCATCACACTCTCTTTGGATGCAGAAACCTAGTTCTAACATCCCCCAATACTACTTCAAGTGACACTGCAGCCTATGCTATGATGGTTGTTGTCGAAAGGGCTAGTTAGATTTTTGTTAGTTGGCACGAACAACTCTGAACCTGGGTCAGGCCCCCTTAAGCCAACAATGCTTAATATAATTAAACTACCTCTAGTTGTTTGATTACAATTTAATTGATCATAGCTCTACAAAAACCACTTGCCCCATGATGAATGAATATTTTAATGACATTGATTTTCACACCCATGCTATAAAGGTTGTAAAAGTGGTTTCTTGCATTCATTTTGGCTTCAACTATTGTATTCACCCATTGTATATTTGATTTTCATGCTAAGGAGTGGTTTGTTATGTAGGCACATTCAATGCAATGCTCACACAACTGGTGGTTCTAGTACACTGGAATATCTTCCCATCAAAGATGTTTGAATTCATCTACCTTATAGAATTTGTGGATCCTTTGAAGGTATTTGTACTAGTGAGGCTTTTTATAATGCAATTGGGGAACTACCATAAGGGGCCAATCCTATCCTTTAACTTTTATAATGTATTTGCTCCAATCTTTACTAAATTTACAGGAAGTAAGAAAACTTAAAGAAACTCTTAATTCTGTTTCCACTTCTTATAAAGGTTTTAAAGGAATTTATGAACTATTTTCTAAATTGCATATCATCAAAAGTTCATACAAAAGGAATCCCTTTCCATCAAATTTTATATCATGTGTGAATGCAATTTGATGTCACTTTTCACATGGTGTCATTAGATTCGTCATTTCTAATTCCTTTTTTCTTTGGAATTCAATGAAGAATTGAGACTTCTACACATGCTCATGCCATTTATTTTCAAGAATAATCAAGTATATTATTTTAATTACAAAACCTAGTGAAGTTAGGCTTTAATTATTTATTTTGGAGTAGAAGTATTTTATGCATTGGAATGAGAAAAATATTAATCCAACATCTTATTAAAATTCTGAGAATTCTAAAATTTATTGATTAATTGAATTTAAGTGGTTTGGTTCTCAAGACAATGCTTCAAGGTTTGATGCACTCAACTCTTGTATGGGTATCTTCCCATTGGAGAATGAGAATGAATTGATCATTTTGAATGGAGATGAGTGATTCCAAAGGATACTTGGGACAAATGTTGGAGATGGTGTATTTTATGGTTTGGGGAGTCGCTAACCTCCCTTATATGCCTTTAATATTTATACCTAACTCTTTTGAATGAAATATGGTTGGGATTAACAGGTGATGAAGACCATGTTAGAAGAGCGATGGAAGAATTTAATGAACAATGGGATGGATATTATAGAGATGAACCAATGAATTATAGAGATTATGGATACAAAGGAAGCACCGAAATTAACTTTTGAGCGAGCATATATATCAAAAGGGGCAAGGATTACAAATATGTTGAAGATAACACATACATGTATCGAAAATATAGGGAAGAAATACATTGTGAAGAAAATGGTGTATACAATGTGTTGAAGGAGATATATTACAAGTTCATTGCAAAGGATACAAGGAAATGTGTTAAGGTAATATATTATAGTTGCCATTGAAAGGATAATATAATACAAGTAATTCATTGGAACATAATGAAAGATACATTACACTAAGATTGATGTACAAATAAGGCATTCAAGTGCTAATGCATTAGAAGTTGCATGGAAGGCATAACACGCATTGCATTGCAGTGATATAGAAGCAATATATACATTGGATATAATACCAAATACGTTGAAGGAATTAAACACAATGCCTTGGGAGCATAATGCAATATAATGTAAGCTAATATGAGCATAAAAGCATCCATTCGATGTAATAAACAATACAATGTGTTATGATAACATAAAATGCGATCTAATATGAGTGTAATACAAAGAAATGAAATATAAAGATTTTGTTAAAGGATAATATATTACGTAATGCATTGAGATACAATCTGTTGTAATGAGTTGGGAAGATATAATAAACACAACAATAAAATGATTCAAATTATAATGTAGATGGAAATTATATCATTGGAGATAGTGACAATATTATATTAGAGGCTAGGATGGAGATTCATGTAATACTGTGTCAAATCTCCAAACAAGCACAATGTCAAAGAATTTAATGTGTGACACTAACAAAAGAGGATTTTGTCTAGGCATCAAAGTGATGATGACTTGAATTCCCTAACCTTCCTCTGCACAAAAAAAGAATAAGAATGTTGAATACCTAACCCTAAAAACTTCCAACTCCATAACTCTCAAGATGATTCATCTTCTTATGCTCAATACAATATATCCCAAGGTTTCTCATGCTAAAAGTCAAAATAGTCATAGCTCATACGTGAAGAAGTTCTCCACTAAGTTATTGATCAAGCTAATTGTTTAGAGATCCATATTGAAATGTAGAATGATCATGTGGATGACTATTGGAAATAGTGAATCAATTTTGTATATTAATCATGTTCTTAGAATTTCAATGAATTTATTTTTATGATCTTTTACCTTACTCTTCTTGTTGTATTGTTCAGGATCAACATTATGGAAGACTTATTGAGACTAATTGGATATATGGTGACTTTTCTCATTTATGTTGCCTTCATACCTATGCTTCTGCAATGTGTATTACATCTCATATGTTTTCATTTATTTTTGGCACAATATATTAGGTTATATTATGTTGTTAGGCTTAGCTATATGCTCCCACAAGTAAGGAGAAACATTAGAGTGATGATTTCTATCAAATCTCCAAATATTATTGACTCCTTCATGAGCACATTCACTTGATGTAAATAAAGAAGTACACTTAACCATTTTTTATATTGGAATCTAATATTATGATTGTCATCAATTGCTTGTAGGAATGAAGCTAGATGGAGCTGGTTGGAAGATTATTCCATTACATAAATTCATGGAGTTGAACCCATCCTATTTCAGTTTCCCTAGTTTAGATAAAATTGTGTTCTAATGTTTGATTTGAGAATGAAAATGCTATTTATTTTAGAGATCATAGTTATAGGAAGGCATAAGAAATAAATATGATGGCCAAAGTCTTAGAAATATAATATGCGTTCTGAAATTGTAAAGGAGAGAAAGGAACTTACTATAAATTGTTCCTTAGCTTGTACCAAAATGTCTACCTATTTTTCTTTTCATGATTTCATGGGTTATGATTCGACCATTTATGTAGAAGAAATATTCAAATTTTTTATGTAAACTTATGCATTTTTTAAAAGGTTCTCAATAAATAATCTAACTATCTATTCTAAATGATTGCGGGATTGTTAACAAAAAAAACCTATGCATATGGATGAGGTAATGTATTGTAGCTTCTCTTAACAAACTAAATAGTGTTATAAATCCTCTAGTACCAATTAAAAGGAAATGTTATTAGGAGTATTATTTTTCATGAACTTTTTCATGTTGAGGCCCATTTCATTTATTTTATTAAATTGTAATTTTTATGTCAATAATAAATAATAGGAGTCATCCAAGAGTCATTTGGAATGTAAAGAGTTATGTACGTCGAATGGGTAATGAGGGAATCTAAGGAGTTGTGGGAAAGGTGAAAGGACACCAAACCATTTGCGTAAAAGATCCTCATGGCTCATTCAAATGGGCTTTTGACATTTGAATCTTAGCATAGCTTTAGCATTCAAGTGCTTTAACGAATTTTCTCTTGGTAGTTGATATGTTGAGTGATTTCAAGGCTAGGATTTGTCATCTAGAGATGAAATTAACTACTCTCATCCCACTATTTTGTTTTCGCAGCCTTGCAGTACATTTTCTTGTATTCATTGGCATTTAATGAGAAACATTCCACTTACTGCATTGATTCCCATGCAAGTTAAAGGCACTTTTAAAGGCTATCAATACTTTTTTTCTTTATGCATTTGTGTTTAAATATTGGTTAAATGTTAATGAACTAATTTGTTTGAAGTGGTTGTTGTGTTTACTTTGGATATATACTCTTTCACTCCATTTAATGTTAGTAAATAGTTTTTGAAACTAATGTGCAATTGGTTTCTAACACTTTCCAACTTTTGTATGTCTTAGTTAGTCTTAGCCATCTAATTATCTCTTAACGCATACTTTTCCTCATTTTTGTTTTGTTAATTTCTTGTATTTTTCTTAGAAATTAATCAATTGAGTGTTGATTTCATCCTCATTCCTTTGGCATTCTATAGTTGGTCTCACATTTATTTCTTTACATTTGAAATCCAAGAGTAACACACACACAAACATGGTGGCAGTCAGGCCCAAAAAGTGGATGGGTTTCATATCCCAAACAGTGTGAGGTATTTATGAGCACCATTATCACAACAAGAATGTTTCAACTCCTGGGCTACCAGCGTTACTTTATCAGCCCGTGGTTCATACAAACTTGGAGGTGATAGTGTTGTATACATAAGTAACAGTGATGGTTTTGCCTTTTGTCATAGTTCAATTAGCGAGAGACCACTAGGGTTTTCAATCCAGACTTCTATGGATTTAGAAGAAGCTTGGTTTCTTGATGGAAGAAAGGGAAATCTACTTTAAGGGAGAGCTACTCTATTGCAATAATGGAAAAGACCGAAATTCAATTCTAAATCACACAAATTCCTAATTAACTGCCAAGAAACTATGCTTTGTGATAATGCTAAATTATCATGAACAAAATGATACTATCTATGAATGGAAGTAATAAGCATATAAAATCACTAATGTACAAGTAAAGGGACTGAAATAAATCTGTTTTTGTCTTTTTGTCTTTTCATGCAAAATCAAGTATGTAAACTATTTCATTTGGTGATGTGGCAAGTGAATTAAGGATGTCGGAGGATGGTTGGATGGGTTAGGAGATGGTTGGATGGTGTGGGAGACCCTTGGGGGGATCTTGGTGACTTCCTATAGGTTTTCCCTCAATTCAGCCTCAAAACAGGCCATATCAGGAAAACCTACATGATGTACTAGAAACCTACAAGATTCCCTATAAACCTACAAGATACAACCGAGAGAAAAATGTGAGATGTTGGAGGTGATGGATGGCTTAGGAAAAGTTTTCTATGGGTGGAATTGAGTGGGAGAAGGTCTAGGATCACTCAAAAGTCAACAACAAAGATAGGAGATGGTTGGATTCGCTCAATGTGCTTGGAAGAATTTCTATGGAAAATGATGAAAGCTAGTGAAGGTGATGGTTAAAACAAGAAATGACTATGGTGGATGGAGCGGAAGGTGGTTGATGGCTATGAAATCTTTGTCTCCTCCTAAAGCACCTGCTCTGCATAAAACATGTACATTTTCCAAAAAGCTATGTAAACAAGAAACATTCTCATAAACTAGAAAAGCAGAATTAATGAACTAACTACCTACACTATGCATGGGGAAAGTTGTTGAAAGTAATGAAACCATGGTCGAGATCTACTACAAAAATGAAGATGAAAATCATGATAATGAAGTCCTACTTTGCAAAACTGACCAAATGCTAATTTAAAGACAACAAACTCCAAATCTTATAAAAGAAATAGAAATCTGTGTTTCTGGGGCTGCATAAGGGTCCTTTCCTCAATTCATGATCCCAGAGGGAGGAAGTGAGGCTGAGACACCTACTAACAACCTTTCGGTGCTCCTTTTATCCCTACTAACCTACTACTACAGTAAGGTACAAATGGAAGAAAACTAATAAACAACCAATCCAATATACACTACTTGCAATGGAAATGCATCTAAAGGCAAATTAACAATGAAGGTATGAAACTAAACTAAACATAAATATACAAGAAAGAGGAGCCTTGGCTGCTAGGGTTTGGCCCTAACTCAAGAGCTTCAACCCTCTATGTTAGCTTAGGGCTAGCTCAAAACAAAACTCATTCTTATTACCAAAACATAAAATTACATCAATAAAACTTTCATTAGTCTGGAGCTTGAAAACACCATAGAGTTTTACAACAAAAATTAGAATCCTAATAAGGCTCTAGGACTCTCTACCTATAAAACTGAAGTCCCCAATGACTTCCTTAAAATCAAGGAGGCTCAGGTCCCGAACTCGATATAAACTAGATCTTTTTCTCTCACTTGCTCGGCTGCCTTCTAATCCTCACGGCTTGGCTTCTTTCACTCCGAGCTAGGTTGATGGGTGGAGGAATATTCAAATGGGAGTAAGTAAATGAGGAGGATTTACCTCCTACAATCCCTCTCCCTTGTCCCATTTGAATTTTAACCTTAGTATTTGCAAAAATCCTTGATTTTCTCCTTCAATCCTGCATTCAATGCATATTAGTCCACTAGGCATAATATCCAACTCTACCTCATCTCATAAAACAAATATAATAAAAAACATGTAACAAGTTGTGATAAAAGTTGTTTTGACTAAGATACGAGGTGAATTAAGGCCCATATAAATACCCAATGATGACACTCATCATCACCCCCTAATGACAGTTTTTCTCATCATCTGAGCGACTCAATTAATATCCATATCCTTCATAGCTCTAGTGGCATCCCTGACATCCCATGCCTCTGCTGTGGTTTGCTCTTCTTGTTCATAGAGGCTTGCTTTCCTTTCTACCTCCTCTCATTGCTTCTTTTCTTCTTCTTACTTCCTTCCTTCTAGCATTCCTAAAAGTAGTGGTGGACTATGTTTCAGGTCAATCAATTGACTTTTAGTCTTTGCATAGATTGCTTGTGCATGGGTGTCCTGTTTATTGCTTCTCTCAATCTTTGAGGAGAGTGGTACTCTCTTATATTTAAGTTGTATGGCAATGTGTTCCATCTACTCAGGGAACCATGTATGCTATCATCCCCCAATAGTCTGAACATGTCCTCAAAATGTGAAATTGCTTTCTCTTGGGCAACAAGATATCTAGGTGCAGGCTGAGGATCATTTGTAATCAAATTATGGGTATTGATGAGGGCCATGGGATCTGACTATTAAGCTATGATCATAAGAGGTTTAGTTTTCTCTCTTGCCAATATCTTCTTCATCTCTGCAGCCCTTGATTCCTCATGGTTCATCCATGATGTGAAAGCCATCAATTGTAAATCTCTTAGCTTGGCATTAGGGTCCCATACATTCATGTTTTTTAAGGCCATGTTGTGTAAATAAAACTCAGACCTCTTGGCCCTATCTTCTAGTGTGTTATGATAATGAATATCAATGAACTACCTGTAGTCCTGAAATGGCATGGTGCCTCTCTATGCTAGGGTCTTGATCTGGAACTCCAGCCACTATTCCTCGAGATATAAGGCATAAGATTTAGCTAGCATCCTACACTGGATTGCTTCCAAAGAGATACTGGTCATACATGCCAATTGATTCTCTCTTTCTTGCAGTTATCTTCTCAACCATGAATTTTTTGCCTCTATTTGATTTTTCATTATGGCCTTTATGTCTCTCAAGCTACTTTGCTCTTTGCCCATCTCCTTGAGCTTCTCCTCCATGTGCCCAACGTCTTCCACCCCCTTAGATTTGGTGATCTACATCCATTGGTGAGTTCTGGCTCTCTCCTTCTCAAGCTCAAAGAATAGTGGAATAGAAAATTCTTGAGGTATGACCTTGCCTCCTTCAATAAACCGGTAGTAGGAGTCAATTTTAGGTCGGGGGTTAGGTTCTTTTGACTCTGGGTCCTCTTCTTTAGTTCCTTGAGATTGGCCTACCTCCTTTTCCAATTTTCTGTCTCCCGTAGGTTTAGCAGAGTATCATATAGGATTGCTTCTGCCTCCGGTAGATTTTGTTGTCTATCCCATAGGATTTATTTTTCCTTAGAGGAGGTTGATCTAGTCATAGGCCTTCTCATATAGGTGATAGGAGACCTAAGGGAAGGAATTTTCTCCTTTTGTTTAGGTGAGCCTTCAATCAGAATGGAAATTTTGGTTGGTTTTTTGGGTTTCCCCTACCTTATTCTTTTGCGTCTCCTTTTTGCTTGATGGGGGTGCTAAGAGCAGCAAGGGAATCTATTGCCTCTCTCTCAATGGGTTCTATAGATACCCTAGTTGACTCCTGCTTTGTTTTTTCCCCCACTTTTCCATTTCTTTCTTCACCTATGTCTTTCCTTTCTTCTTCCTCTTGTATATCCTCATCATCTTTATCAATTTCCTCCTTAACATCCTCCTCTATTTATTCATCATCCTCCTTCTCTTTCTCCTCTTCTTCTTCATCTTCTTGCTCTACTTCTTCTTCCTCTGCTTCAGTCTCTTCCTTTTCCTCTTCACTGACAGTAGGACTAACATCATATGCGAGATCTTTGATGTCTTCCTCTGCCTACCTGTCTCTGAAAACTGATCATTGTATAGGAATTCTGAGGTTTTGGAGGGAATCTTCTATAAGGATTATAATTAACCCATGGTGAGCTAACTGTTGGGAATTTCCCTCTCGCAATTTGATACATGAGTCTATTAGTGATTGCAATAGGAAGTATGGTATGATGAGCTTGTGGTGAGGGGGTGTTTCTGCTCCAAATCTCAATTCTTCAAGAAGCCTAAATTGATAGCCCTAGACCACACTATACCTACCCTCACATGAAATGTATTTGATTAGTTGGTAGCTTACCTCATTCCAGGGATATAGTAGACTTTCTCTCCTTACTCCATTTTTGTCCTCACTAGGTTCCTCACCTTCTAAAAAGAATTTCCTTTTGGCAACCTAGCTATCTCCTTTGTCTTCCTTCCTCCATGGTATTTGCAGGGGAAGTGTGGTAAATTTGTTGATGAGATCAGGGGTGAGTTCTATGGAGAGGCCTCTTACCACAACATTGGCATGGACTCTGGTGAGTGGAATGAAGGAGAGAGAAAAATATTGGGCCACCTCATCATCATACCCCCTTAATTTTTTGAAAAAGCCCATCCAATTACGCCTTGTCAATATTTCTAGTACCTGAGGGTGTTTTTGGATTCTCACAGTGTTTGTGGTCTCCCTCTTATTAAACCCTCCTTTCATCTTGGTTGGTGAGGTTTTGAGGAGATGAGATGGCTAATAAAATTTTCAAATGCAGAAGTAAAAAACTGAGATGAATGTGTGGACAATTTTCTTGCACAGTTGCCAAATTCACTCAAACTAGAAGATTTTTTGATCAATTTACTTGGAAAGAGGAATGTAATTACAAATCCTACCTCTTCATAATGCTTGTTGTGGTCAACCCCTGATATTTCCCTTCTGAAACTCCTCTCGGCTTATCCTGTAGACTATTTATGTGTATCCTGTAGGAATTCTTGTGCACGATCCTGTAGGAATTCCTATGCAATCCTATAGGAATTCCTATGCAATAAAATGATGGAGTTTTTCTTTCGATAGGTTACCTGGGTATGATAACAACCTGTGAGAGTGATCCTTGAGGAAGTGAATGCATGAATGCATGGGGACGATGATTATTTACTCTTATGGTCATTTCGAGTGAGGTGGTGTGCTGGTAGCTAAGGTACGTTTCCATTTTGGATCGTTGGTCCCCACTACCACCTCATCATTCCCCACTCCTTGTAATAAGCTCCCACCTTATGCATCTGTAGATTTAACTGCTTTTGTCCTTCTCCTTCTCTATTTTCGAGTTGACTGCTTCCTTGTGTGAGAGGACACCCTGTTTTGTCTTTGTTGACTAAGTGAAGGTGGCCAAGTTAATTGGCTACTTTTCGCTTATAAAACAACTTACTCATAACCTTTACATTTTTGTTTACTACATGATGCATATGAGAGAGTGAGTGGGATACTTACCTGTGGTGCCAATACCTTGCTGCAGTTGTTGAAGACCAGCGGTGTGTGTATTGGTTGCATGTTATTCTTCTTCCTTTTCTTATTGTTCTCTGATGATCTCTTTGTTTGTGCAGGTACCTGTTGTTGAAGATGATGGTCCTGCTACTACTTTGGAGCTCCTTCTACCATTGGATCATCATGATGGAGGCTTGCTACTCTTATGATTTGTATTATGTCGGATAGGCTACTACAGTGTTTCCTACAAGATGTCCTATAGCTACTTTGCCCTCAGAACTCTTAATCATACTCTTTTTTGGGGTTGTGAGGATGGTGACATGTATGAAGAGAGAGACTAAGAGTGTGGAGAATGAGGAATACTCAGGTGATGCTCTCTATTTATCCCTATTTCCATTTTTTTCGAAGACTGCCAAAATTTTTTGAGACTGATTTTGTTTTTAAGGGTCGATGCAGGGGTGATGATGGTGGGTAAAGTATGGTGATGGAATTATGATGAATGGGGTGCTATTTCATTTGCATAGCAGGTCATTTTTTCCTTTAGGGTCACTCCCTATAGGATTTCTAGGTCACTGTGATTCCTATAGGATCATCCTATAGGTTTTCAAGGGATCCTATAGAAAACACAGTCCCCTTGTAAACTGAAGGAAAGGAGTGGAAAAAATGAGAGAAATGGTAGAGTGATGAATGAAAATGAGTGGAAAAATAAAATGTGAGTGAAATAGGTCTCTTGGTGATCCTCCTTTTCTCTCTAATCATCCTTCTTTCTGACCTGCAAAATAGAAATTTTCGTGATTTTTCTCTTCTTTTTTTTTGAAAACAACTAGGCTACCTTTGAGAGGTTTTCATCCTAGCTGTTTTCCTTGGACACCTCAAGCGAGGTTTTCACCCAAGGATATTTTTATTCTCATTTTTTATCTCTTTTCTTATATTAACACCATTTGGCCACCCCAGGAGGTTTTCAACCCAATAGTGGGACTCAAGCGCCTCATGGAGGTTTTCACTTGAGTCCTTGTTCTTTTCCTTTTTTTTCTCTCAATGATTTGATGAGGTAGGAGTTGAAACTTGCTCCACTACCATCACTATTTTATTGATATCATCAATGAATTCTTATTTGACAATGGTCTCTTGTAAATTTTCATTCCATGTCCATTAACAAGTAAAGGAATGGTCTCTTCATCTATGGTTCTGATCTGTATTGAACCATTATCAGGGCATCTTTCTACAACATAAGGTCCTACCCATCTTGTCCTTAACTTTCCCTTGAAATCTTTATACCTAGAATCATATAACAAAGCCCAATCACCTTCTCAAAATTGCTTTTCCTTGATGTTCTTATCATGCTAGATCTTCATCTAAAGTTGAATTACCTCTATATGTAGGAGGGCCTGCATTCTGAACTCATCCAAACCATTCAAATGGAACAATCTCTCTTTTTGTGCACTGCTGAGATCTAGATCTAGTTGTGATGCCATCCTTAATGTGTTATACTCAAACTCAATGGACAACAAGGCCTTTTTCCCATAGACCAGCTCATAGGGTGTGAACACAGTGGTAGTCCTCTAGGTGGTATTATAGGCCTAGGTGGCCTCAACTTGTCTATCTGCCCAATCCTTCCTGCTGCTACTTACCACTTTGGTCAAGATGCCCTCCAGCACTCTGTTGGTCTCCTACGCTTGCCCATTAGCTTATGGATGATAGGGAGTGGAGGTTCTATGCTTGATCTTGTACTACCTGAGCATGTTTTCAATCATGTTGGAGGTAAATTGGATGCCTTGGTCCGTGACCAACTCTCTAGGGTACCCAAATTTGTAGAATACATTCTCCCTTAGGAACTTAGCTACCTTCTCTTCTACTACTGCCTTAATTGCCTTGGTTTTAGCCCACTTAGTCAAATAGTCAGTCCACACAATGATGTACTATTTGTGCTTGGAAGGAGGGTTAGTACGCCTGTTTGTTACCTATACCAATAGGTTTCATATCTCATGATTGGCAAAATTCAAGTGCCAAATATGCTCCACTTTGCTGCTACAAAGGATCCATATTTTCAAAAGAAGACAAGGGGTGTACATAGCTTCAGGCCTATTAAAACTTTTTGTGGATAACCCAATAGCCTAAGCTGGGTCATGCCATGTTTTCAATTTATGTTGTAGAATAGAGAAAGAAATCTGTCCAAACTGTTTAATCTTGGCGGATCAGTAGCTAGGTAGAGAAACTAAGGTTCCCAACTGCTTAATCTGGGGCCTTGGAAGGAATAAGGGTAGTATTAGATAGGAAATGAAAGCAAAAAAAAAAGCCAATGTAAAAGAAAAGGCACACAAAGGGTTTGCAAGTCCAAGTGCATCGTCCAAGAAGGAATAAAAAATGTTAGGCAAACTAGTTGGGTAGGTAGATGTGGTTGCAGAAGTGGTGTTCCCCCCAAGATCAACTTTGCTATACAGAAGTACAGGAAAAGTAACACAGTGGAGCATGTCTAACTCCCCTCTCTCCCTTTGTTTTCCACTCATAACTAACACCCCTGCACCAGGTATGATCACAAGGAAAACTTAAAGTTTTATGATGGTTCTTATGGCCTTTAAAAGCAACATTTCTTGTGCAAAAGTCTTTTCATTTTGATCTACTCTTGACTCCAAGTTGTTCTCAAGAAAACTTGGTTGTACTGATCCTCATCCATATTTTCCCCCCACATTAATAGCTAACTCTATTATTTAGCTCCCTATACTCTATTTGCCCTATTATTATAACACCATGGTGTATAAACCCCACACACTGTATAAATATCCCCTCCTTGGCACTATAGCCATAATTTCTACTCCCTGGGAATTGAATTAACAACTGGTTAAGGTCAAGAACCCATGTGCAACCCCTTTTTCCCATCTGAACCCATTCCCCTACCCAAGTCTCCATTTTTGCCTTAAAACCCTTAAAGAAACCCTTTTGACCCCCTAAAAACCATTAAAGGGCGGAAATATCATGAAACCCACTTTCCCCGCCTTATCCTAAGGTCGGGAGCCAATATGCGTCATTTTCATATGAAACTACCAAAGCCCGCTTATCCTAAGTTTTGCCCTTCGTATGCCGTTTGTAAAAAATTGCATGAAAAACCTTGCTTTTGCCTTTTTCCTAATGTTGTCGGGAAAATATGATTTTATTTAAAGAAAATCATCAAAAAACCATTCAAAATCATTTATAAATTGAAGGGTCCCGCCGGGCGTGCTTGCCGATAAAAATTGTATTTTAAACCCGCCCATTGACTATTAGCCTCCGCGCAGCTTGTTGACCCGATAACCATCCGATCGCGGCTTTCCCAGATCTACGGTCAGCATCAATTTCGCAAGGGCCCGACGTCCGACTATTAATAAATGTTGTCCTTATCCGCCGCGCAGGTTCCTTGCCCGACAGCCGTCAGATCGCGCGCCCGCAGATCTACGGTTCCCATGGATTTCGGAAGGCCCCCGACGTCCGACAGATACCTTCCGATATCTGTCAGACGCTTGCGTTCACGCGGGGACAGGTGTCGCGGCCAAACTCCGTCGGAGCCCCCTCTGACAGATTCCTTGCCGTGCAGGAGGGGGCCTGATATGGCGACACCTGTCCTCCCCACGTCCCCGCCCTGCTGTTGCCCACGTCAATCACCACAGCCACCCACCTCGTCCCCCATTCGCCCACCTAGCCGCCACTTCATCGCTCCCGTGGACCGGTCTCAGGCTGCCACGTCACCCGATGACGTCCTGCTGACGTCATCCAACCCGGACCCACATGCTGATGTCATGCTGACGTCATCCAAAAAACGCGCCAATAAAGCAAAAAGGCCATATTTTTACGGTTTTTTGCGTTTTTTGCTATTTTTCCGTGAAAAGGACCTCTGTGATGTCTGCATGCAAACTATGACCAGCAGTCTACCGGCCAACTTTCGACCATCCGCAGAAGCTCAGAGCGCCAACCCAACTACTCTTTCGTCCCAAGCTACTGGCTAAACAGGTATTTGTCCGTCCATTTCCTTGCAAACTGGTTTTTTCACAGTTACTCATAAAACATACCTGGACACGGCAAGACATTGAAATTTCACCATAAAACCGAGTATATCCTGTCTTCCCTGCACAATTTGAGGTCGAATTACACTGGCGGAGCCGTTTTACACTTCAGTTTAGTGAAAACCCTCCTCTGTTCGCGCAATCGTGAACTCATTAGCCTTCTCCTAAATTTGCCAAAGGAGGTCTGTTAGAACTGTATAAAAAGCCTTCTTAGAAAGCCCTGTGTTGTCCTATTCTGCTGTAAAGCAAGCCTGCTAGTCTGTGTTTCTCTCAAATTCATTTTACTCAGTTAGCATGCTCATCAGCTCAAGAAACGTTTGAACAGACATGGATACCCCTTCAGCACCAGTAGCCCTTAATGTTACCCCCTTGAATGCTCCTTAGAGAGAGCTAGACTAGCAAGATTTGGCAGACCTAGATTACCAAATCTCGGAGGACGCCCGATCCGGATGTACATTTCACATTCATTTGCTGAACAAGCTCAGGGCTAAGCACAGAGATGGAACAGATATCCTAGGCATTTGGGAGTCCTCCCTCCCAATCTTCAAGATGCCTCAGGTTAATCGGTTCCTTGAAATCATCCACTTGTGTGCTGCCTGTTATGACCCTGTGCAGAGGGCTGTGCTCAACCCACAAGGTGCAGTTGTATTTTACACCACCCCTGAGGCCATCA
>APFE030770894.1:117997-134627 GCA_000404065.3 Pinus taeda | reverse complement strand
AAATTTATGCATATCCAACTTAGGAAGTCGTTGATTGCGTGGTGAATGGGTGTGCCAGTCGTGATGAGAGTGGCTAGATTCACCGTAAATGCCTTCATAGCCATTATACCCATCCTCGTGGACTTGCTCCTTGCCGTTTGACCTTAATTCCTCCTTGCCCTCTCCTTGCCATTTCTGTAGCTGGAGACTCACTCCTTTCAACAATTTTTCCATGTTATCCAGATCTATTCTGTCCAGCTGAGTGTGGATTTTGTTCACCGTTTCCTCCAGTTTGTCCATACTTTCATTGGCCATCGCTTGAGCTCTAGTTGCTACCATACACCGTTGTGATGAAAAAAAAGTGGAACCGCCAAACAAAATTTTTTTGCCCAATTAATTGAATGGTACCACCGTGCTCAGCTCGTCGTCCTGACTTTAATGGGCTATATCACCAATAATTTTTATTTTTTTATTTTTTTTTGTCAGAAAACTCCTAACGGAGTTTTACTCCTTGATTGATCAATAACGCAGTCGCCAAATCCTCAAAATGTCAATGCGGCCAAAAGTCCTGCGACAATTATACCCTGGTATAGGAACCCTGCACAATGCTTCTGGTCTGCTGGATCTAAGAGAACTGGCTGGTTGGGACCGATGTCTACTGCAGCTGCACTCCTTTGCTCAAGCGGATCTGGAAGAGATGATGAGTAAAAAAGGAACTAGGGTTTTGGGGAGTGTCAAGTGCTACAGATCGCAATATACATAAGGGTCTGGCAGTAGTACTCGGCCCAATGTTTCAGGGCTCTAACTAAGGAGGGTCGACCGTACCCTTAGCCGTACCACCCGACTACCCTATCTCGTGCGGGCGAGTAATCTCTTCGAGTGCTGTTCTCGGTGTACTGTAGCCACAAGATGGTCGCTGGTTTATCTATGGCGAGCTTTTCAGGGAGCTTATGGGGCTTCCGATATACCCAGAGGGTACGTGGAAGACAGTCCGTGCGCGGTTCTGTCTAATGCGCTACTACTCGAAGGGGTACCCACAGGGGTTACAAGGGAGTCCAATAGACGTGACCACCTCTTGTATTTCCTGCGTGCATGCCTCCCCAAATCTGTAGATTTATGCGCTCAACGATAGATCCCATGGTTTAAAGACGCCGGAACACGTCTTGAGCCAAAAGAAAAATTGCTACTAATTGGAGATCCCACTGGCCCTAGAAAGAGCTCTGATACCACTTGTTATGCTTCTTGACCTGCAAATGATACCCAAATACAGAATATGCGAAGAAAAAAGACCGATAACACAGAATATGCGAAGAAAAGATATCCAGAACACAGAATAGCGAAGACTTTATTATTCAGAGAGTAATGTTCACTTGCCTCTTCGAGGGG
Source organism: Pinus taeda (assembly GCA_000404065.3). Classification (NCBI taxonomy): domain Eukaryota; kingdom Viridiplantae; phylum Streptophyta; class Pinopsida; order Pinales; family Pinaceae; genus Pinus; species Pinus taeda. The sequence goes on along the minus strand of APFE030770894.1, from coordinate 133,262 downwards.
GCAACCTCCAATAGAGCAGAGCTCGATTACAAAAATAAGACACCATGCTCCTCGCAGGGAGTTTCTATCCTTTATATATGACTCCTACAAGTAATACCACGGGTCAATACCGCTTATTACTAATACCGTCGGCCCATTTGCAACTAACTGTGGTTTCTTTATTAATTTCGGATTAACCACTTACAATTATTAATATGGGCTTTATTGACTCTTAACTATGATGTGGTCCCATTACATAGATAAGGGGGTTAGGGTAGGACCCTAACATGAATCTTGTCTATGCCTTGAAGTAGCTAGAGTTGTGAAAATCAAACTCTTGGCCCTAGCTATAAACCTTCCCCTAGAATCTCTTGCTCTATGCATGTCACTTTTTTATTTTTTATTTTTCTTTCAAATCTGGCTAATGATTCTCTTTCTGATCTTCCATATCACACTAGGTGCAAGAAGAGAGAATAATCAAGAAATTATTGAACTAATAACTCTCATTTCTGATCCTCTAGATCACACTAGGTGCAAGAGGAGAGCATACTTCAAGAAGTTATCAATTTTTCCCTTCTTTTTTTCTGTAAGAGATCAGCTACCTAGTTACACTTCCCCAACAATGGCACCAAAATGTCTAGTCAATTTAGTATGTTCTAAATTGCTGCATTAATTATCAATCCAAGAGGCGTAAAATGATGAAGTGTGGTGCACTATATGTGCAAGACAACCTCTTTCTTACTTTTTATTTTTTTCAATTTTTATTTTGTTTTGGGGGTTTTATCTTCATTTATCTCCTAATATGAATGGAAATCCTACTGCTGAGTTTTAAGAATACTTTAGAAGGCAAGTATGGATATAGATTTTAAGGCAATTATGTCCATTATGATGATTTCCAGAGCTTACACTTCAGAGGATCTCAAAACATACTAGTAATGAAACTAACACTTAAACAAGAATGGAAATGTGCTGCTATTAAAATCAAACAATTGATGAACTACTGATCATGAAATCACTATCCCTCCTGCTCATCTAAATACAGAAAAATAAGTTAAGCTACTGCACTCAAACAACTCAAAAACTACAAACTAATAAAAGTAAAATCAATTCACTTCATTTATAGTCTGAGAGCTCGCCAAGTAGTATTTTCAGGGTTAAGCTATGGCTCTAGAGATAACATCAATAACATGAGGAATTGATATCTAATTGCAGAAAAATAAAACTAAAATCAAATCACATCATTCATAGTCTAATAGCTTGCCAGGTAGTCTTTTTGGGGTTAAGCTATGGCCTTGGAGATAACATCAATGATATGAGGAATTTGATATCTAATTGCAGAAAAATAAAACTAAAATCAAATCACATCATTCATAGTCCGATAGCTCGCCAGGTATTCTTTTCGGGGTTAAGCTATGGCTTTGGAGATAACGTCAATGATATGAGGAATTTGATATCTAATTGCAGAAAAATAAAACTAAAATGAAATCACATCATGCATGGTCTAATAGCTAACTAGGTAGTCTTTTCGGTGTTAAGCTATGGCTTTGGAGATAACGTCAATGATATGAGGCATTTTATATCTAAACTAACTAACAAAGTAAGTGAATAAGACTCAAATCACAGCATAACTAAAATTGAAAAGCTAAGAAAAACAAAGTCAGCAGAGAGGCTAATCTCATGTCACTAGTGATTGCAAAAATTGTATGAAAATGAGTGGGCCTAGCCTATCCCGAAACACACACTGACCAGTGTTAGCAAAATATACAATACTTGAAAAAATCATGTACAGGAATGAAATGTTAACATCATAACTAACTTGTGAAATATAGATAGGTGGAAAAACTATGAAATATGTGTAATGGAAATAAGGAAACAACACATAAAACTTTACAGAAGTAAAGAAAACAAAACCTCAACCAGCAGGGGCCCTATGCACAGCCTTCGTCAACACGCTATTAGTTTGGAATTACACTCACACAGTCATATAAAACAGAGTCTTGTTATATTGCAAACAGAGGAAGAATCCTCTCATTACAGTAGTAGGACCAGTTCATGGCACAATAAATGACTAACAACAAAACAACATAAAAAATTAACTAGTTCTATGCATGTGCAAACACATTATTTATAAGGGAAATTTCATAACTATTTTCCTATGGAACACTTTCAACAAAGGACACGTAAAAAGACAGCATCTGTGAGCTTAGTGTGATGGTTGCCAAGATCATTCAATCTATCAAAAGATGGCTATTGGATTTGCATCATGGGGGTAGTCTACAGCTGTCAAAATGAACCCATGGATCTAGGAATGCCCTCGGACCCTTCACGTGTTTGAAAACAAAGACCTGTTTGTCGTACAACTCTTCGTTTGACCACCGTTTGATCAAGGGCTTCCTCTATGAATTTGGTTGAACCAATAGGACCTGATCCATATCCAGATCATTCCTGACTTGCCCACGTGCCTCGTTTTTCTTTATGACACCTGTAACCTAGAGATCAACAAAAACAATCGCGGAAAGTCGAATCAGTTGCAGAAAGTGGCTGCATTCCGCAACTAATGTGCAAAATCTAATTCAAATAGTAAACACAAAAACATAGTTAGAAAACCACTTAAATTCTCTTTTAGAATCAATATGCAATGATCTTTGATAGCTTATGAGGTACTAGTGAGGGGAAAAAGTCTAGGAAAGTGTGTAGGAGAGATGTAGTTTCAAGGCTCAACAGGAACCTACATTTGTTCACTCTCTTCCTCACTTGTTGGCTTTTCCGACTCATAAACTTGTATTAGAATTGTTTTCTATGTCATTGTGCCTTGCTTTTGTTATTTTTCCTATTTCTTCTTCTCTTCCTACTCTTTCCTTCTCAACTCCCATTCTTCCTTCGATTCTTGTTCTATTTGCTGCAATATCAGTTATACTACCTGCAAGCTCTTCTCTTCTCTCTTCCTCTGATCTACTATTTATGTCCTCTGCTTCCTTTTGCTTCTCTTGTCAAAGTTGATTGCATGAATATTGAATGTGATTTTGCTCTGCAGCTTTGTTCTCCCAATGTTATGTCAGCAACTTCCTCTTTCTGTGATCTTCTATTGGATTGTTACCTTCTACCACTACTCCTGGTCTTGCTATCGTGTTAGTGTTGACTCCTTTTCTATGGAAAGTTGAGTGTCTACATATAATGGTAAATTAACTGGCACTTTCTCAACTGATTCCCTAGTAATGCTTCTAATGTTCTTTCTTGAAGAAGCTTTCTTTGGTGCCATGGTACAATTACTGCTAGAAAGAATTGTTTCACGAGTATGGTACTTGTGGCATAGAAAGGACATTCATGGCAAGAGAACATTAGATCTTACAAATCTAACTTCACACCATGATAAAGTAACAATGAGGGAATATAATGAGAGGGACTATGCAATTTTGGCCAACAAGGGTGGCTGGATAACTATGGGAACTATGCACTAAGCAGTCCTAGCCATGAGTGTGGAAGCTTGATGACTATAACTACATAATGTGTAGTTCAGTCTGGGTCAGGGCCTAAGAGAGATTATGCATTACATAGTATCAGTGACCAAGTTGGGTGGCTGGATCCTGGAATTGTGTAGTTCATAGTTGGAGCCAGCCTAGGAGAGGCTCTTGAAACTTCATAAGTCAAGGTAGAGGCCTTGAGCTCCTATATTTCACAATGCATGCAGTGAAGTGTGAGATCAGGGCACGAGGAGCCTAGATTTTCCAAATAGGAGTGTTCAATCAAGCATATATAAAGGATGGTGTGATACTGAGTGCATATCTGATTGAGGGATGATGGATGTAAGTTAAACAAGTGCAAGGATCAATCAACCAGAATGACATCGAACCATGTAGAGAGAGTCGTTGCAATGGTGAGTGTTACTGTAAAAATAGGGTAATGCGTGTGACATTTGAGAAAGGTAATGAAAAACTTGAAAAAACACTTCTAAAAGCTAAAACAACTGAAAACAAAAGTAGTTTCTCAACAAAACAAGTGAAACAACACTCTCACAAGCTAAATAAGAAAATAAAAGACAGAAAAGGCGACAAAAGACAATAAAATCAAAACTCACCCCGAAAAGTGATGAGATTGCTCCAAAGGCTCCTTGATCTCCTAGGGAAGCTAGAGCTTGATGATCAAATGTATAGGTGAGCTCTAGAGGCATCTATTACATAGATTTAGGCAACATGGAATTCATGATGCGTATGCTTGAGATCGAGGGAAACATCGACACTTGGCTAAAACTTCAAAGAGTGTAATGTGTCACGTTCAGGAAACTGATAATGGATCCCTACTTCCCATGGATGTCATTTTCCCTTTAGCTTCTTTCTTTTTCGGGAAAGGCTACCATGCATGCACATAGAAATTGAACAGTTCCAGGGAGAACTAGGTAATGCACTGACACATGCATCGGGAAGATGCTGAGGGAATTCTCCTGCACAATTCCTAGGTTAAGTGGTTCTGGATGCCTCTCATGTTCTACATAGTTTTCAAGCTAAAGACAAGCTGCTAGGTGGGTCTACACAATTCTAGAGCCAAAGCTCACTACTCGATTGGAGTGTGTATTTCCTAACAACAAGGTTGATTTCCCTCTAGGATTGCGTATATCATCAAGGTAGTGATCTAACTGGATTACAACCAAGTCAAGAGGTCAACTTGTGGTTAAATAGCAAAGCAAGTAAGCAAACACAAGTCATAAAGAAAAATATAAAACTCAATGAAAGCACAAGTACATGGGCAGTGTAAGATAAGCTGCTAATAATTTAGTAGGGAGGATCCAAAACGAAGTGAAGGAAAAGTTTTGGAGGGTGGTTGTAGCCACTACAATAGAATTCAAAAGCCAAACAGGTATGGGACTTCCATGAACCACCCAAACATAGATTGGCTAAACCAAATATTTCTTTCATCCAATCACCCTCGTGTCATATTCCAAGCATGAATGTGGGACTCAAAACAAAACCAAACTAGGTTTCCTCAGGCTTTACCGAAATCCACACCAAATCACTAAGCCATAAACAAGCATGGATGCCACCAAATTTTTCCTCCTAAACCTTGAGTAATTTTCCTCTCTTCTAGTCTCTAGGATTTACCATATGTCTCGCCATACAACAGTTGAGGATTCCTAGGCCTTATTAAGACTCCAACCTCTAGGATTTACCATATATCCCACCATTCACAGGACAAGGATTTTTAGGTCTGATCGAGGGAATATACCTCTAGGATTTCATGTATATCACGCCATTCATCAGTGGAGGATTTCTAGGCCCACTGAGGCACACAAAATCTAGCTCTACGGGCACTTGAAAAAGGATTGTAGATCTAAAGCTCTTGAGAAAGGAAAGGGATTTGATGATGCTCCCTCTACAAAGGCAAAAATAACCTCAAATGAAGGTGGGGATGTTTACTTGGCTTCTTCTTCAAGTATTAGATAATGATGCATGGTTGATTGACTCAAGTAAATCCTTTCACTTCACTCCCCACAAGGAGTTTTTGTGAGTATGATAAATATGATGTTGGTGATGTCTTCATAGGGGATGACAGAAAGTCTAGAATCGTTGGTTGTGGAAAATACAGTTGAATTTGTAAGGTGGAAGGATTAGAAAGCTTCCAGGCATTCTGCATATTCTTGCATTGGCCAAAAATCTGATTTTTGTGAGCAAGCTGGATGATGCAGGTGTAAAAGTAGTGTTAGAGAAAGATACCTACAAGATAGTTAAGGGAGAATTAGTTTAGATGTGGGGAGATCAGATTGGAACTCTGTACAACCTTCATGGTAGCCCTTTTATTGATGGGTGTAACAGTTCTATGGTTCTTGAAAGTAGAGCCAAAAATCTAGTGGTCTCTAGTGAAGGGACCATGCTATGGCATCAAAGGCTTGGATATATTAGAAAGAAGGGACTTAGAATAATTCATAGTAATGGTATGGTAGAAGGTATGTCTAACTTCTCTCTGGATTGATATTTTTGTGAAAATTGTGTATATGGGAAGTAAAATCAAATCGGGTGAGTTTTCCCTCTGGTGCTGAGATGGCAACACAAATATTAGAGCTTGTGCATAGTGATGTGTTCAGATCTATGTCGGTTCCATCATTGGGTAATTATTTGTAATATGTATTATTTATAGATGACTTCTCAAGGAATACATGGATATATTTCCTCACGAAGAAATCTGAAGTCTTTGACAGGTTAAAGAATTTAAGGCTCTCATGGAAAACTAGACAGAGAAGAAGATAAAGGTGTTAAGGATAGATAATGGTGGAGAGTTTTGCAAGAAGGAATTTGATGAGTTATTTAAGAAGTGTGGTATAGCATGGAAAAATATTTCTCCATATACACCTCAAAAAAATGGAGTTGTAGAAAGAATGAACATGACGTAGATGGAAAAGGGAATAAGGATGCTCAGTGGTGTCAAGTTAGGACAAGAGCAGAGGCGACAGAGACTACATGTTACCTGGTCAATAGATCACCATCATTAGCATTGGAGGATAAGACTCAACAAGATTTATGGACTAGTAAGTAACCCTCTCTTTCACATATGAGGGTATTTGGATGTGATGCATATCTACATGTTTCAAAGGAGAAAAGAACCAAGTTTGACAATAAATCTAAAAGGTGCATCTTTATTAGGTATAAGGATGATTTAAAAGGTTATAAGGATTGGAACCCAAAAACAAGGAAGGTTGTTTATAGCCATGATGTGGTGTTTAGAGAGGTGAAATATGTTATTAAACATGAATTACTACTAAAGGAACCTAAGAAGATAGGGTTTGAGTTAAACTAGGAATCAAAATCTATAGCAAAAGAGGGATCAGAAGATGAAGAGCCACAAACTCCATCTGTGAGAAGATCAGTTCAATAAAGAAGGTAGTCAGAAAGGTATATTCCACCTACTTTCTATTCAAAATTTTCCTTATCTATTACTAGTCATGATCCCAAAACTCTCAGGGAAGTGTTAGATTCAGAGGAGGTAAAACTATCGAAAGAGGCCATGGTTGATGAAATGGTATCTTTGCACAAAAATGAGTCTTGGGATGTGGTGGAGTTGTTGGCTAGAAGGAAATCCATTGGAAGCAAATGGGTGTTTAAAAAGAAGATTAATGAACAAGATAAGGTGGATAAATAAAAATCTCGATCGGTAGCAAAAGGTTATTCCCATGTTCCGGGAATTGATTTCGGTGATATTTTTCCCATGTTGCCAAGATAACTTCTATCAGATTACATTTATTTGTTGCTAATGCTTTTGATTTTTAGGTAGAAAATATGGATGTGAAGACAAGATTTTTTCATGGGGATCTGGAAGAAGAGATCTACATGAAACAACGTGAAGGTTTTGTGGTGAAGGTTAAGAAAGAACTGGTATGGAGGTTTAAAAAGTCTTTGTATGGGTTAAAACAATCACCAAGGATGTGGTATCAGAAATTTGATACATATATATGGGGACTTGGCTTTACTAGAAGAAAAGTAGATAATTGTGTGTATTTTAAATTAATTGGCGACCATGTTATCTATTTGGTCATGTATGTGGATGATATCTTACTAATTGGAAATAACAAAGCAATTATCCAGGAATTGAAGACCCAATTGTCCTCCAAATTCAGCATGAAAGATCTTGGTGTTGCAAACTATATTTTGGGCATGGAAATTAAACAAGATTGGGCAAAGAGAAAACTCTGGTTAAACCAGAGGAAGTATGTTGAGATAATACTACAGAGGTTTAATATGCAGGATAGTAAACTAGTGAAGGTTTCTATTCTTGTAGGTGTAAATTTGTCTACTAAATAGTGTCCCAAGACACAAGAAGAGGAAGAGGACATGTCCCATGTTACATATGCAAGTGTAATTGGTAGCCTGATGTACGTAATGGTCTATACTAGAGCATAAATTGCAGATGCAGTGGGAGTATTGAGTAAGCTCATGTCAAAACTAGGGAAGGAGCATTGGATAGTACTGAAGCAGGTTTTGAGGTATTTGCATGGCATTATTGATTATGGTCTATGCTACCAAGGAAGACCAATATTGGACATCCATGGATTTGTTGATGTAGATTGGGATGGAGATATGGATCAGAGAAGAACGACAAGTGGGTATGTGTTTAACCTATTTGGAGGTGCAGTCATTTGGATGAGTAAGAGATAGTCTGTAGTGGCACTTTCAAAGACAGAGGCAAAATACATGTCAGCCACTCATGCAAGCAAGGAAATAGTTTGGTTGCAGAGATTGTGTTCAAGTATGGGGTTAGTACAACAATCTACAAGGATAGATTTTGATGGCCAAAGTGAAATTTTATTAGCAAAGAACCCTTCTTATCATTCAAAGACAAACCACATTTTTGTTCAATATCACTCTATAAGGGATATGGTTGAGGAAAAAAAGGTGTTGCTGGTAAAGGTGGACACTTTGAAGAATAATGTAGATGCATTGGCAAATTCTATGAGCACTAAGAATCTCTTTTGGTGTAGAGAAACAATGGGCATTGCAGGGATGAACCGATGACTAATCTATCCCGTGGTCCCCTATGGAAAGAAAACAATAAGTCGGAGAATGATGGGTGTGTGTTATATTCTTTCCATGACTATCCCCAGTAGCAAAGTCGAGGGGTTATAGGGGGGTGGGTAGCCCCCCCTTCGTTGTGCCGAGCACAGCAAGGGGGTGATAAGGGAGTGGCATCCGCCCTTATCAGGGGGTTTGAGGAAGGTAGTAGCCACCCTCTATGAGGTCTGGGGAGATGCCCTAGGGAATTTTTTTTTTTGGACCCTATATTAGGTGGGTGGACCTACCCATGGTTTTGTGCATGGTTTTTGCACATGGTTTTTGGCATGATGGTTTTCGACCTATGCTATTTTTTAGATCTAGTCAAGGGAAATATAGTTATGTTCTAATCCAGGGTTAATGGATTGGGGTTTGTGGATGCTTCAGCCTGTATATATATGTATTGTAACATTGAAAGGAATATAATGAAAAATCAATCTAGTAATCCCAGTTTTGGGATCCAGGGGAAAATATTTTTGTATATCTATTTTATGTTTTATGTTCTCGCCATTTTTTATTTTCTGTTTTTAGAATTCATACGCAGGTAATTTTTGTATGCGGTTAAACCCTACATTTGGTATCAAAGCAAGTTTTGATTTCAAGGGGACACCTTTGCTGTTGAGGGGCTTTTCTCGGGCCTGTGGTAGACCTTGCTCAGTGGGAGATCTGTGAGACTAATTCTTGTGGTGAAAGAAGATGGTGAGCAGTGAAAAGATAGAGATCAAGAAATTTAATGGTTAAAGTTTTGAGTTGTGGAAACTCAATATGGAAGATCTACTGGTGGATAAAGATCAGTGGATTGTGGTAGATCCAAGTACAAAACCAATGGAAATGTTAGCTAAAGATTGGGAAAAGTTGGATCGAAGGGCAAAGAGCACAATATGGTTGTGTATCTGCGATTCAGTATTATTGAATATATCAGGGGGAATCTTTGGTGAAGGCTTTGTGGGACAAGTTAGGGATGTTTTACTAATCTAAATCTCTAGTGAATAAACAGTTCCTATGGAAACAAATCTATATCCTAAGGATGAAGGATGGAGACTTGGTGATAGAGCATATGCACACCTTTAATACTATGGTAAGCCAGTTGTTATTTGTTAATATAAAAAAATTTAGATGAAGATAAGTGCATTAGTTTGTTGTGTTCTCTACTAGATTCGTGGGATAGTCTGGTTATTGCAATAGGTAGCAATATTGTGAATGCCTTGTAGTTTCGTGAAATAGTATCATCCTTGTTGTTAGAGGAGATGAGATGGAAAAATACAAAGGGCCAAAATGGTGATGCATTTTTTGTACGAGCATGGTCCCAAAACAAAAACAAAAATAAATCCTCGAGTGGGAGATCTAAATCTAGAAGGAGATCTAAATCTCAAGGAAAGCCTGTAAAGGTGTGCTAGAAATCTGGAAAGGAAGGGCACTTCAAAAAGGATTGTAGATCTAAATCTCCTGGGAAAGGAGATGGATCTAATGATGCTCCTTCTATAGAGGTGAAAACCACCTCAAATGAAGGTGCGGATGTGTATTTGACTTCTTCTTCAAGTACACATGTAGATCATGAGGCATGGTTGATTGACTCAGGTGCATCCTTTCACTTCACTCCCCATAAGGAGTGGTTTTGCAAGTATGATAAATATGATGGTGGCGATGTCTTCTTAGGGGATGAAAGATAGGCTAGAATTATCATTCGTGGAAAAGTCAAGTTGAAGTTGCAAGGTGGAAGGATCAGAACACTTCTCGGTGTTCTGAATATTCCTGCATTAGCAAGAAATCTAATTTCTATAAGAAAGTTGGATGATGCAGGTGTAAGAATAGTGTTTGAGAAAGATACTTTGAAGATGATTTAGGGAGCACTGATATTGATGTGGGTAGTTTTAATTAAAACTATGTACAAGCTTCAGGGTAGCACTATTTTGATAGGTGCAATAGTTTTGTGGTTCCTGAAAGTGGAGCAGAAAATCTAGTGGTGTCTCGAGAGAAGACCATGCTATGGCATCAAAGGCTTAGACATATTGGAGAGAAGGGCCTTCAAATAATTCATGGTAATGGTATGGTATAAGGTGTGTCTAATTTCTCTCTGGATTTTGATTTATATGAAAATTATGTATGGGAAGTAGAATCGGAAGAGTTTCCCCTCTGGCACTAAGAGGGTAAAACATATATTAGAGCTTGTGCACAGTGATGTGTTTGGACCCGTGTCAATTCCATCACTAGGTAATTATGTGTACTATGTATCATTTATAGATTACTTCTCAAGGAATACTGGATATATTTCCTTAGGAAAAAATATGATGTCTTTGACAGGTTTAAAGTATTTAAGGGTCTAGTGGAAAACTAGACAGACAAGAAGATAAAGGTGTTGAGGACAGATAACAATGGATAATTTTGCAAGAATGAATTTGAAGAGTTCTGTAAGAAGTGTTGTATAACATGACAAAAGACTACTCTATATACACCTCAGAAAAATGAAGTTGTAGAAATAATGAATAGAACATTGATGGAAAATGAAAGAAGCATGCTCAGTTGTGTGGAGTTAGGATAGGGATTTTGGGTAGAGGCAGTGGAGACTGCATGTTACCTAGTTAACAAATCACCTTAATCAGTGTTGGACGATAAGACTCCATAAGAAGTATGGACTGTTAAGAAACACTCTCTCTCACATCTAAGGGTATTTGGATGTGATGCATATGTACATGTTCCAAAGAAGAAAAGAATCAAGTTGGATAGTAAATCTAAAAGGTACATCTTTATTAGGTATAAGGATGGTTTAAAAGGTTATAAGAATTGGAACCCAGAAACAAGGAAGGTTGTGTACAACTATGATCTGGTGTTTAGAGAGGTGAAATACGTTATTAAAAATGATGTCCTACCAAAGGAACCTAAGAATATCGAGTTTGAGCCAAAGGATAAGGAATCATACTCTACAACAGAAGAGGAATCAGAAGATGAAGAGCCACAAACTCGCGTTGTGAGAAGATCAGTTTGAGAAAGTAGGAAGCCAGAAAGATATAGTCTAGCTTCCTTTTGTTCAAATTTTTCTTTATATATTACTGATGATCATCCCAGAACTATGAGGGAAGCAGTAGATTGAGAGGATGGAAAACTCTAGAAAGAGGCCATGGTTGATGAAATGGCATCTTTGCACAAAAATGAGGCTTGGGGTCTATTGGAGTTTCCAGCTGAAAGGAAACCCATTGGAAGCAAATGGGTGTTTAAGAATAAGATGAATGCAGAATGCAAGGTGGAGGAATACAAAGCTTGGTTGGTAGCAGAAGCTTATTCCCAGGTGCGGGGAATTTATTTTGGTGATATTTTTTCTCCTATTGCCAAGTTAGCTTCTATTACATTACCTTTATTCGTTGTTGTTTCTTTTGATTTTGAGGTACAACAGATGGATGTGAAGACAAAATTTCTTCACGGGGATCTATAAGAAGAGATCTACATGAAACAACCTGAAGACTTTGTGGTGAAGGGTAAAAAAGAACTAGTATGGAGGTTAAAAAAGTCTCTATATGGGTTAAAACAGTCACCAAGGATGTGGTATCAAAAATTTGATACATATATATGGGGACTTGGCTTCACCAGAAGAAAAGGAGATCATTATGTGTATTTTAAATTAATTGGTGATTTTGTTATCTATTTGTTATTGTATGTGGATTATATGTTGTTGATTGGAAATAACAAAGAAATTATCTAGGAATTGAAGACCCAATTCTCCTCCAAATTTGACATGAAATATCTTGGTGTTGCAAACTATATTTTGGGCATGGAAATTAAACAATATTGGGCAAAGAGGAATCTTTGGTTAAACCAAAGGAAGTATGTCGAGATAATACTGCAAAGGTTTAATATGTAGGACAATAAAATAATGACGGTTCCTATTCCTATAGGTGTAAAGTTATCTACTGAACAATGTACCAAGACACAAGAAGAGGAAGAGGACATGTCCCATGTTCCATATGCAAGTGCAGACATTAGCCTGATGTATGCAATGATCTATACTAGACCAGGAATTCCACATGTAGTGGGATTATTGAGCAAGTTTATGTCAAAACAACCGAAGGAGCATTGGATAGCAGTGAAGTGAGTTTTTAGTTATTTGCATGGCACAAGTGATTATGGTCTATGCTACCAAGGAAGACCAGGATTGGATAGATTTTTGGACATTCTTGGCTTTGTTTATGCAGATTGGGTCGAAGATCTGAATTAAAGATCTACAAGTGGGTATGTGTTTAACCTATTTGGAGTTGTTGTTAGTTGTATGAGTAAGAGATCGTGTGTAGTGGCACTTTCAACTATATAGGAAAATTACATGGAAGCCACTCATGCAAGCAAGGAATCAGTTTGGTTGCAGAGATTTTGTTCAAGTATGGGGTTAGTACAATGAGTTATAAAGATAGACAGTGACGGCCAAAGTGAAATCTTATTGGAAAAGAACCATGTTTATCATTCAAAGACAAAGCATATGGATGTTCAACATCACTTTGTAAGGGATATGGTTGAGGACAAAAGGGTGTCTTTAGTAAAGATGGACACTTTGAAGAATAATGTAGATGCATTGACAAAGTCTGTGAGCAATGAGAAGTTCTCTTGGTGTAAAGAAACAATGGGTGTTGCAGGGATGGAATAATGAATAAGCTCCCATGTGGCCCCCTGTAGAAATAAAATAAAAAGTGGGATAATGTTGGGTATGTGTATATTCTTTCCACGATTATCCCCAGTAGTGAAGATGGGGGATTAGAGGGTGGGTGGCCAACCCCCCGTTTGTTGCATTGGGCACAGTCGGGGGTGATAAGGGGAGAAGTTTCCCCCATCTACGAGGTCTAGTGCAACTCCCTTGGGAAAAAAACATTGGACCCTATATTAGGTGGGTGGACCTACCTATGGTTTGGGGTGTGGTTTTCACACATAGTTTTTGGCATGATGCTTTTCTACCCATGGTATTTTGTAGATCTGATCAAGGGAACGATGGTTATGTTCTAATACAGGGTTAATGGATTCTTTGGCATGTATATATATGTATTGTAACATTGAAAGGAATATAATGAAAAATCAATCTGGTAGTCTCGATTTTGGGATCCAGGGGAAAATTTGTGTATATTTATTTTATGTTTTATGCTCTCGCATTGTTTATTTTTTGTTTTTAGAATTCGTATGTAGGTAATTTTTGTACAGGGTTAAAACCTACATAACCCTCGATAAAATATTCATTACATGATGTTTATGACCATGATAGATATATGTTTATGATCTAACAGATCTATTGTTGCATGACTCTAGTAGAGATAGGTTGATGACATGAATGAAGATAAACGAAGTTGATTTCCAGTTAGAGGGGGAATCTCTTCTCAATATTCTTACTCACATTACTATTTACATTATGTATTGTTGAAGTATGATTTATGTGCATCTGAAATTATTAAAATGCAACAAAGTCTCATATCTAAATCTCATATGAAAATTAGGGTTTATGTTCTGGATTCAAGCACAGAACCTGGAGAATTCATCCCTAGATGCACACATGCTAAGGCCAAGGTAGCATCCAGGAATCTAAAGGCTCCCACGCTAACCTTAAGGGAGCGTTCATAGGTTTGACTATAGTTTACCATCATCCAAACTTTTCTGAAGCTGTCTGAACTCTGAATCAAGGTGTCACTGACATATTTTGCCAATGTAAACTAATTTTTGAAGTTCTTGAATTGTTTATCACAAAAAAATGAAGTATTGTGCATGGCATCAGATGTTCACCTAGAAGATGTCAGTACTACATATGTGTTTCAGATAACAGTAAGATCTGAAAGAAGGAAAATCTTGAATTTTTTCCATAATATGAACATGAAGACTGAACTTGTATTTTCATGTGACCCAGACATACAATAGATATGTCATTGTGTTTGAAGTATTTGCTACAAGAGTTTGGCATGAGTTGGTTGATTGAGATAGATGATCATTGTTCGACATGATTCTTGGCTAGAACTTTGAATTGATGATTGAGATATGTTTTGGACTATAGATATCTCTATGATATAAAACTTGGACTTGAGTTGATGACTAATGATTTGATGATTATGCTATGTAGGCATAGTGACCTTCAATGACTTATGTGAGTATTCGGAAAATTGGTTTTATTTTGGCCTCCTTGTTCCTAACACAATGATTGAAGTATTGATAGTTGTGATTCAATATGAAGGTGAAACTTATGACTTTATATCTAGTGACAAAAAAGACTTGTATTATGATTATGAGAATGAATTGTTGAAGTTTGGATTGGTATTGCATGATATATGACAACTCGTTAACATAATAATAAATGAAGTCAAGACCTTTTTGGGTTGTGTTATATCCTTTCCACATAGTTAATAGGGGGTTTGAGGGGTACCCGTAACCCCACTTTATGGGGTCCAGGGCAGCGCCTCGGAAAATTTTGGTTTTGGACCCTATGTTAGGTTGGGTGGACCCACCTAGGGTTTTGTGCATGATTTTTGCACATGTTTTTTGGAGGCAATGGTTTTCGGTCCATGGTTTTGGACGCGTTGGTTTTCGGTCCATGGTTTTGGACGCGATGGTTTTCGGTCCATGTTATTGGATGCTTCGGCATGTATAAATATGTATTGTAACATTGAAAGGAACATAATGAAAAATACAAGCTGGTAGTCCCGATTTTGGGATCCAGTGGGAAATCTCTGTGTATACATGTTTTATGTGTTATGCTCTCGCATTTTTATTTTTCCTGTGATTTAGAATTCGTATGCAGGTAA